>JADDOH010002838.1:0-173886 GCA_016648135.1 Agrypnia vestita
CTCTTCTAAACTATTCGGCAACCTTCGATTGTGTGTCGTACTCCTCAAATTTCAGAATCTCATGACAACATCAGTTGTCATGGAGATACATTACTTTAAATTTTGCATCATTTTTTCAACACTTTCGACTTAACATTTCAATGTTTCCGTTAAATATTGAACATTGTTTAGATTAATTTTTAACGAACATTAAAAAATCATTCACTTAAGTTCAAGTCACATAAAATGAGCAAAAGTAAGTAGTAAGGTTTTATATTTTCAAAAAACTTATTCAAATTAAAAATTTTGAAAATTCTCCAGATTTTTTCGAAAATTTTGAAAAAAGAGAGTTTTTTTTTCGAGATTTCTTAAGAATAATAAATAAAATTCTTCAATTCTTGAGATTACAAAAATTGCTAAAAAAATAAATTTCTTAATCCCGAGAATCTTAAAAAATCAGAAGTTTACAATCTCTAATCGTGCCTCTTATCGATGTTTCACCGACTTAATCTTTATCAGTTATATTATGACTTACATATCTTTTATATAAATGGGGTGGTGTTCCTTTGAGTTTGATTTCAAGCCGAGCCGAAGTTCTTCTCATCTTCACCCTGATTCAATACTTCCAGGTATTGCCGCCTTCATTGGATCCTTATCTAAGATCTGTCTGGCTTGAGAGGCATTTATAATAATTACAATTTCGCCAGTATAGCTTTCAGAATCCCTGGAAATTGTAATCCTCGACATCACGATAAAGTGGTGATCCCGACGAGAATTCCATAAAATTTGAATACTGACTCCGAATCACGATTATGGGAAATAAATGAAATAGGTAAAATTAATTAATATTTTATTTAATAACCAAAGATACGACTGTAATTGGAACACTGTTCTTTAATTCAGAAAGAAAAAAAGAAAAAGAAAAAGTTTCCTTTTTTCTGTACCAGCCAGCATACCTCCATTGTAATAGGTTCACCATCTCTGATATGGAGTCTCAGCGATGAGCGTTGACTGGGATTTCGGAAGCGGAAGTCAGGAACTCTTCAATTCTATCCAGAGAGCAGGATGTTAAATTTTTAGGAAGTGTTTCATTTTATTTAAATCATTTGACATTACTTTTAATATGTAATTTTTATTATTTTATACACATTTCTTTTAAAATGCAATTAATAATTTTATTTGTACAACTATATTCTAAATTTGGCATTGTACAAAGACCTAGTATTTAAATTAAGACAGGTGAGGTTCAAAAATGATTGTTCGTGTGCTAATCAAGTACATATAATATAAAAAATAAAGAAAATACTATATATGTACAGGAATAATTGAATTGAATGAAATATAACAGTTTACATATTAAAGAACGAAACCTAAAAAGTTTATCTGTTAAAATAATTATTCCTAGATAATGTGGCATTAAATGTAAAAAATACTACTATTTCTTTATACGGTTTACAATGATATATGGTGTCTAAAAGATAGTTTATATTTTTGATTAATTTTCATTCATTTCATTTCAGTGTCGATAAATCTACGTTTATTGGACAAAAGATATTTAATTGCTTGATACATACACACACATAATATATATAAATATAGGATCATATGTAGCCAACCTCTCGGCCACTACCTAGCTCGCTAGATATATAGAAATACCTATTCTGAAGTAGGTAGCTTTTGTTTGTCATTTTAAAATTTTATCATCACTTTAGATCGATATCTAATATTTATTTTGAACGAAAGTCATTATGCATACAGTAAAAACCAAGAGTAAAAAATGATAAAATTTTATGTTGTTTGTATTCAATTTCATTATAGCGGGGACATAATTAATTTTCATTTTATTACTAATACGGTAATGCGATACCATTTAATCATTTAAATTGTGCGCTGCTGTGTATCATTTCCGGTTTGACGATGCACCGAAGGAAATGCGTTTCCTTCCCGTTTCCTTGGCGGGGTCTTCCCTCCCGGCCAGTCCAAAAATAAATGATTTATCTTCACAGTCGGGCCTCGTATTGATCCCGACGAGGCCACGCCCATCGGCCTGGCCCCGCCCATTGCCACCACGCCCAGCCGCCATCTTGTTATCGATTAACCACCCCCTGCCCCCAACGATTATACCTACCCCTGAGGGACAATCGTGCCGTCGATTCCCACATCTGCTATTTTCATACAACTTCCGCGAGCAGGGCGACATGTGTTGTATTTTCAAGAACAGCTTGTATTCCTGGAATAGAACTTTAATTCCTAGAAGTAGTTGCAAAAGGAATCTATTAATATAGTATTTTAATGAACCTATTAAATAACATGAGTCGTTGATATCCATATATAGTGATAAATGTATTAATGTTACGAAATCCTTTTTTTTTTCATTTCACTTCTTTTCCGATATACCTAGGAATTATCGATTTGTATTTTTTTATAAAAGTAGGCCATGCCAAGTTTGTATACGGCCATGTAAAAATAATTAAACTTTGTGAAAAAAATAATAAACCAAAAACATTAACTCCTTCTTAAATTTTAAATTATGTAACATGGGCCCACCATTGGCATTAGAGACTAATGTCATATTAGTATTGATCGCAAGATTACTATATTTTTTATTTTCATATTTATAAAAAATTAAATGAATGAGTTATAAATAACCAAAAAATCCATCTATCGAAGAAATATTAGGATCTTTTAAAAATATTAAGACCGTAATACGATCCATCTATCGGTGAAGTAAAAAAATATTAAGAACTATTGTAACAATCCCGCAACTTTCTCTTTAAGTAAAAAAGCGATACCAATTTAGACATCTACGATTACAAAAACTTTGAGACTTACTTAAATAGATATGCAGGAGGGTGAAAATAATTTATAATATTTTATATATTTTTATTCAACCAATCCATACATATGTAACATAATGATTATGTGAATCATATCATTATGCCATTCTATAAAAGATATAATTCAGTGTTTAGTGAAGAAAATCTTTAAAATGTTGAAAAATAAATAAGCATTGAATAAATAAGCGAGAACTGTAAAATACAGAAAAGGGATAAGAAATATTGTACAATTTCCAGAGTAAACATACAAATTAGCATAATAAGTAAAGAAAAAAAAAGTAAGTACCCAAGGCATGTAATAAATTTTTCACATATTTTGTATATTACAAATCGTTAAGAAATAGCAACCTAGATACGCATATTCTGCATGACTCGGGCTCATTTCAAAATTGAAGGTGACCCACCACAAACCCTGGGCTGTTTTATGCGCCGATTATCGGCCCAACACGTTCGCCGCCTGGTTGTGCATTATTTTATGCTAAAGCGTCCTCTCCGCCCGGCCTGTCGTCCCAGCAATACAAGAACCAAGACCAGGCGAGTCGGTCGCGCAAAACCTTCAATGTCCCATGCGAAAAAGTCTTTATTTCTTAAAAGGGGTTTTACAAAAGTACAATAAAGGAACATCTACGATCTAAAAAATACAATATAAGAATACCCGAGGAGACGTCGCACGGGACAAAAATAAATCAACACCCTCCTTGGAGGAAAAGGGACAAAACAAAAATTAAAACATGTAGCACTTGTGTCAGAAGAGGATAAAACCACCGGTAAGATACCGATTAAGGAGAAAGTTCAAAAGCAAAATATTAATAAACTTATGTTGAAGGTTACTTGAGCGTGTTATATGTTTACTATACAAATTTCTCAATATTCGATATTGCGCCAAGGAATGCTACTCGTCGTACGATACACGGCTTAGACCATGGAGGTTGTAGTTATTTTTGGGTTGTCTTTTTAATCAGAAATGGGGTGTTATTTTTCTTATCCCTGCCCTATTTAGTTAGATATTTTGTTTTTATATGTCATTGCTCCTTTTATTAATGTTTTATGCTTACTTATTTATTTTATTTAAATATGTATGTGGTTTTTGAATAAATATAACTATTAAAAATATAGAGGTACAACCTTAAAAAATTGATAATGCTCTTACAATGGAATTGGCCAACGTTGCTTTTTGTGTGACCACTTAAGCCAGCTCGTACAGGTCGCAAGTTTTGGGCCATCCTATAAAAAGACTTCCATAAACGTTTCTCACATAAATAGCTTCGTCTCTGTGAGACTTATATAATTCATCTTAATTAATAATTATCCCACTGTGATCAAAATCCAGTAACAGTACCTAATCAGAACATACATATAAAAATATATACTGGTCTATAAAAGAAGTAAAAAATGGAAAATATTGATTTTCAGGCATATTATACAGGGTTATTTGGAAAACATTAATAACCTCCCAGGAGTATATTCCTGCCATGATTATGAGTCTAAAATGTTGAAGCTATCATGACCTAATCAATAGTTATGGAGATATGCGACATCAAAGTAAAACGTTGGACTATCAAAACAGTAACTTATATCGAATGTGAAAAATTCATTCCCTTTAATACAAGTCAAATAAAATAATAAAAACCTTCGAATTCCAATTGGAAAACATTCCAATTGGAATTTTTTTCGAGGTTTTTATTATTTATTTAACTTTTATTGAAACGAATAAATTTTTCGTAACCGATATAATTTACTGTAATGACACTTCAATTTAAAAAAATAAGTCAGAAATATTTAAAAAAAATGCAAACTTTGATGTTGCATATCTCCATAACTATTGATACTAGGTCATGATAGCTTGAACATTTTCGACTCATAATCAAGGCAGGAATATAGTCCTGCGAGGTTATTAATGTTTTCCAAATAACCCTGTATATTGATTAAGTGATCAGTCAGGTGGCTCCAGTAAAATACAACTCAAAAATTGAGATGTGCAAATTTAACGTAATGTATACAACATACAAAGATGCCGTACTATAGGTCGTAAGTCTATAAATACCCAAAAAAGACATCCACACCTACTTCCCCATATAAAAAATAGCTTCGTCTCCATGAGACATCTATAATATGTCTTGACAAAATATTCCCTTTTATTTTTGACGTCTAGAGAAATATTTAATGCATATATGTCTTTGGTGTCCATTCTGTCATAGTCAGTGTGGACACCCTACGCTTAACTTTTTACACAACACTACTCGAGAAGACATTATTGTCACCCGCATTTGCACAAATACCCAACTACCGAAAACAGGCCATAATTTATTGCTCATTAAACTTCATTTCTTATCACTATTTAATATACACAAACATTCATTTAATTTTCTTATATAGGTATATACCTAAATATACTTTTTAACTGTGCTATTATATATATATTTTGTTACTATCCATGCATATGATTTTTTATATATATTACTTTACTTTACTTTCTATATTGCTTTTGTATTATATAATATTTTTTGTTAATTTTAAGTTTTTGTTAATTTGTTATTAATATTATACAATATTATTGTACAATACTTTTTGTTAATTTTAAGTTTTTGTTAATTTGTTATTAATATTATACAATATTATTGTACAATACTTTTTGTATTATCCACATTTTATATTTATATACTCAATTAATTAATTAATTAATCTTATAGTTATATAGTTTTTTGTTGTATATCTTTATTATTATTTTTTGTTCTCACTATATTGTTCAGTTGCTCATCTCAGCACAGGTTCTTTCTAGTGAGATGAGCGGCTCCATCATGTCATGTAACAAGATGAAGATAAATAAATAAATAAATAAAAAATAAATAAATAAATAACTATAATGTTGAGCTGGTTTTAAAATGTGTCTTGGATACAAAAAAGATTCCCGATTTTATTATTCTCTGGAAGAGAGATGGCAAGGATCCAATGGGTGCCCGGGGCGCAGACGGGGAAGCTGTGCCAGAAGAGCCTTAAACGTCAGCATCCCCTGTATCGTTGATGGCGTGAGATAGAGACCCCTAGAGGTGCAATATCGATTTTCCCGAAATCCGACCCATATAAGAATAGGGGTTGAAAAAATAAAGAAACGATAGAACCTAACATAAAATGGCTTATGTTACTTAGTGGTATCGGTGCACTTTTCTTGAGTTTTGGTACCATCTTTTCAATTCAATTCAATTCAATTCAATTTATTTAATAATATGTACATTACAAACAAAATGTTTAAGTCATACATATTATGGAAGTTTATTCAAAATAAAAATATTTAATATATTAAAAATAACATTAAATCTGGTCAAAGATGTAGGAGAATCCCGCTTCGGAAAACCCCCTCGGACACATGGAATATATTGTAACGAGCTGTTCGTTGACATTTGACAGTTCCATAGAAAAGTGTCACATGCGCAGAACGGCAGGCCGGTATGCCCAGTGGTTAAAATAAGAACTAACATGATTAATAAATAGCGAAGAAATGGAAGGGTTCTTACCCGAGTAGAAAAACAAAAGAGAGCTGTTCTTTTGTGTTTGAATAAAAAAATAGCAGCAGTATTGCGTTGCGAACGATTGTAAAATGTTAGAGATAATGTACAAGCGATAATAAAAGATTTATTTTACGAGTTGTGCCATTTCATTTTTCGAGCGAGCCACGCCACGTAACAATATCAATACCCAAAGCGATTTTGTTCAGCATAGCTGTGGCTCTTCCAACAGGCATAACCATCGGCAGGTTGGTCCTGTATATTGGAATGTGAAACAATCTATGCTGACGATGTCTAATGTAATTATCAGGAACATACAGGGTTACGGGTTATTTGTGTAATTAAAATAATATTTATGTATTAACTGCGGATTTGTCTGAGATTTGGATTCGCGTGTATATTTATTTCAAATCATATCATCAAAATACATCATCCTCTATATAAAAATGTCACTCACTCTAAAATAATATTTTATGTGTACTCTATAGTACACATAAAATATTATTACATACAAAGTCAAACTAATTTTGAAAACGGAGCAATGTTTTCATTTTGTTACTCCCTTTCTTTTAACTCGTAGCGTCTGCTTGTCTGCCGAAAAAACTTTGGTTCGATTTTAAACCCTTTTCCCGTGATCCAATCGAGCTGAAACTTTGCAGGCAGACTTATGGCGACGATAAAAATGGTCTAACAAATTTTATTTAAAAAAATTAATAATTATTGTATAATTTTAGATTTTTAGAAATTTTAACGATTTATATATTGCTTAATTTTCGAGCCCGACGCGTGGAGTAGGCGCGAAAGGGAGTATAATAAAAACTTGGTTTATATGGGTTAGTTTTTATTTAATAATGAAAACGTAATGATATCACCTCCATTATTATTATGAAACAGAATGAGACCAGTTATTGGATTCTATGATGGAATTCGAAATTAGTAGATATTATTAAAGATTAGCTTTACAGTTTGTGGAGCACTCAAATGAAATTAATTAATGTCCTCATTTATTTTTGTATTGCGCGCAATTTATCAGGACACCTTTATTTTTCGACAGTAGGTACCAGAGGGAAGAGAACTGTAGAAGAACCGAGAAGAACATATAAAAGGTAATTACAAAGACTGTGAAAAAATCTTGAACTACCAGCAGCACCAAATAACGACATAGCGCAAGACAGAGAGCGATAGAATAGTGCTGAATGATGAACCCTGTCCCGATTTACATCCCTTTCAGCCAAATGCATTTATTTTTTTCGCACACATGAAAGTGCGTTTTTTATTATAGCACATAATGACATAATATTTTGCAAATTTAGTTTTCACGTAAAAAAATGCAACATATAACTACAATTGCACTTTGTTTAGCAGTTGTAGCAAAATTTTTTTGTTTATGTAATTTAAGATATGTAATTTTAATTATAATAAAAGTATTATTATAGAATAAACGTTAAGTGATAACTGTTTCGGAGTAAGTTTTTAGACCCCATTAACACACAAAAGGAAATAACACTGTTTTTAGTTCTACATTTATAATTTTTATGAGACATGTTTTGCCTTATGAGAGCATTATCAATTTAAATATTTTACATTCAGTAACTTGTTTTTATATGAAAATTATTGAAAAAGATAGTTTTCCTCCTTGGGGGATTTGGGGGAAAAAAGTATAATTCCAAATCTATTATAAAAAAAGAATAAATAAAATATATATAATAGATGTCTCATAGAGACGAAGCTAATTTTTATATTGGAAAGTAGGTATGTAGGTCTTTTTGGGTGTTCAAAAGGCTTATGAAATATCATACAGCCGGCTCAAGTGATCACTTTATACAATGTAACTTTCATCAATTTGACCTATGATAGACTACCGCATCTATAAAAAGTAGTAGATATCTTGTGGGACAAATTGTGTTCTTAAAAAAATTTATCTCAATTTATTATGAATAATAAAATACACCATGAAAATCAAGAAGTTGCAAAAATGTGATCAAATTGACTAAGTATGCATGTATTATTATTTGCAAATTTTATTAGAAACTGATGCATCTGGCGTTTTATGAAAAATATCTTACAAGTGTGTGAAAAGCAACTAAATATTTAACGCAACTAAATAAATAACGGAAGCTTCGATGGCTCGACATGATAGATCCTGGGAAATGTATAATAAACCTGAAGAATATTATAATGAATTCTCTTTACTTTAAGAACTTTTTTATGGTCCTTCCAATAGCGCACCTCCTATTTACGATTATCATGACAGGCCAAAGTTGTCCAACGTGAAAGCATACCTCAAATGCATCCCTTTAATATGAATCTCTCATCTCGAGAGTCATCGATAATTTTTATTTTAAGTGTCTTTTTCATTCGTTTAGCAATATTGGGTTCTATTTCCACAATAATATTTTTTTGCTGAGATATATTTTTTACATTTCTTGGGCTTTTTTACATTACATCAAATTGTACATTTTCAAACATTTGCTACTGATTTTGACACGCACGTGTCATTATGCTCGTTAATGATACGTACGTTTTGAAACCGGAAGCGAATTATAAAAATAAGTAATAAATGTACACCAAATGTGGGGTAGAAAAACGAAGGCAGCAAAATTCAAAAACATTTGAATGCAGTCATTGAGGATTACTTATTTAAAATGTACTGGATTCGAGATTTTACAGGAAACATAGCCTAAAAATTTATAGGAAATATAATTCTGAAAACTGAAATAATACATGAAATCTAGAATTCAGCATATTTTAAATTAATAATCGTGCATTAAAAAAAACTTTAATACCCCACAAATAAACTCATCAGAAAAAATCCTTAAATTTTATTTGATCAATTTTTTCAGTATACTCGCGATGTACTCGTATGGATATTCTAAAATATACTTACATCTACTAGTTAAAAATGTATAATTCACTGTCGGATCTAAATTAAGTTAATACATTCTAATATATGTATTTTACATAAAAGGTCGAGGTCTTGCTAAGGTCGCCAGTAGGTTGCGCCGAACTTAAATATAGAACAGGCGAAGGCAAAGAGCATTGGACACCATGAATAGAATTAGAGCAGAAGCTAGCGACCGGTAGACTTACGTCATAGTATCAAACTTGAAATATTTTCTGTAGATTAACACTACAGTAGGTAATATATTTTGGATATTATGACATTTGAGTTCGGGGGATTTTGGCAGATGACATGTACCGTTTGACCAATCTGACCCAAATTTTGTATACCTATTCTTTAGGACCAAGCGGCTAATAAAAGCGATATTTATCCGTTCTCCTCTACCCCACCCCCTCCTCCAGATATATTTTCTGTACAAATCTACACCGTTTGAGCAATCTGACTCAAATTTTGCAGACGTTTTATTTGAGAACCGGTGGATAAAATAGGTAAAATTTCCTCCCTCCCCCTTTACCCCACTCTCCATTTGATATATTTTCCATTCAAATCTGTACCGTTCGACCGATCTGACTCAAATTTTGTGTAGTTATTCTTTAGGACCAGGCGGGTAATATACATTTACGCCTCCCCTTTATCCCATACAAAAATAAGGAAAAAGACAAAAGTTGGCGATGTTATACAAAAAGTAAAAAAAACTCAAATGGAACTGGACTGGTCATGTTATGAGAACAAGCAGAGAAAAGTGGACGAAAGACGTAATGGAATGGTATCCCAGAAATGGAAAAAGACAAAAAGGACGTCAAATTAAGAGCTGGGAAGATGACCTACCAAAAGGATGGAGAAGAATAGCTCACGACAGAGACGAGTGGAAAAAACTAGGGGAGGCCTATGTCAGAGAGACAACCTGACCAACAAACTGGCTGCTTTCTTTCTACGTTATTTTATATATCATATATATATATCTATAGATAATAATATATATATATATCTATGTTTGTGTGTGTGTGTGTGTGCATGTATGTATGTATTTAAACATCATTTTCTATTTACTTATGTTAAAATAGTTAAAATGGTTAGTGAATAAAGACTTTATTATTATATTATATTATTATTATTATTTTTCCCATCCCTCCTTCTGATATATTTTCTGCATAAATATACACCGTTTGACCGATCTGAATCAAATTTTGTACACGTATTTATTCTTTGGGATCTGGTGGATGACAAAGGTAACGACAGGTACCATTACCTCCCCTCCTTACCTCTGATATAATTTCCATAAAAATCTGTACCATTCGGCCGATTGGACCCAAATTTTGCATACATATTCATGAGGACCTGGCGGAAAAAATAAGCCATATTTCTTTCCTGGAAATCCTACCTTTCCAGCCTTGATTAAATGGAAACATTGTTTTAATTAGAGGCTTTGCAAATTTGTGGGGGGAAACTTTGTTTTCAACTTAGTCGGGTTAACCCGTGCAACGCCGGGTACGAACAGCTAGTACAGGTATTAAAAAATGTGTAAAAGTAAAAGGTCATATTGTTAAATAGTGGCCTGAATAAAAATAAATTTGTTACTATAATGTAAATGACATGATTATTTTCAGACATTCAAAGCATCTGGGGGAAAAAATGACCCACGAAAAACATCTGGTAACCAAAATATTTGCATATAGTTCTATTCTGTTAAACATTTCATTAATCACTTTACATACATACTTTTTTTGCCCGACTGACAAAATCCCCCGAACTCAAAAGTCATAATATCCAAACCTTCTACCTACTATAGTGCATATCTACATGTAGAGAAAATATTTCAGGTTTGATACTATAACGTAAGTCTGACACTTAGTCTCAATGCATTGTTTGCCAGGTATGTTTGCACCTTGGGTGTGTCGTAATTTCTGTTTGCTTAACTGAACTGAACAATTTGTCTGAAAATAACACGAAACCTTCAAATGCCATTTTTTCACGGCAAAGCTTGACTAATCATGTTATTAATAAGAAAAAATTTTATCAACCGAAAATAAAGTTCGTTGTTTTAATAGATTGAATTAAAAAGGGAACACTTAAACGCTCTAGAAGACTTAAGTTTTCAAAAAAAAAATTTCGACCAATGCCAAAAAATGATAGAGATGATGGGAAAAATTGTTTCCCCGTTTGAAGACAACAGTTTGTGACTTCCAATGAAGCTGATTTCTCTCAATTATAATATTTTAATTTTTATTACACTTAACTTTGCGCTACACACACACTTTTTAGAGTTATTTTGTCACTCTTATAGTTTAAAGAAGAATAGTCTCTCAAGAAGCCTCTGGCCTTATTTTTTAAAAAATATTTTAAATGCTTGTGATCATTCCAATAAGAAAACGGCAAGACCCTTTTTGTAGCACATTAGTCGAAGAAATTGATTAACTCAGCAAAAAAGTATTACTTTACTCTATTTTACTATTAATTTTTTTACCATTATTTTCTAGATTTTTAATATGAAATTGAACTGTAACCTATGTATATTATTATAATTATGAAATACAAAAGCAGCAGAAATGTTAAATTACATTGATGAATTAAAATATCCTGTGCACTAATGCCATCTCAAAATGAATATATATTTTTTTGTGTTAAACATAAAAAGATTGTTTTAGAACCATTTTATAGTTTTTTTTTTTAATTTTATTCACATTGAAGATAGCTATGGATAGTCTCCAAAGTTAATGACTTAGAATAATAATACCATTTTAACAAACAAAGCACTAACAGTACACAAACATTTTTTGAAAAAAAGTCATCGAAAGGTCTTTTTTTTTTACATTCCCAACAATTAACATTTTGGAGTTAATTCTAAGCCATCGATATAGAATATCCCCAGTAATATAATTACTTTATATTAAGTGTATTTTTTCCAACTAGGTATTATGGTGAATTAGTTAGAATTATTCATTTTTTCTTACTGCAATGCCAAATAATTACAATTAATAAAACATTTTACATTTAGTAGGGCAAACATATACAAAAAAATAAAAAAGAGCCTTGATTGGTGGTTGCCGGCTCAGTGCGTGCGGCTAGAATCGCGACGGCTATGAACCGCCACACTCTGTAAAATATAACATTACAGAAAGATAGAGATATTTATTGTATCTCGTAGAAAATATTTTCTTAAAGCTATTTGAGGGTTTCAATTGTTTTTCTTAGGACTGATTTTAAAAAATGCGGAATGTCCCAGTCTTTCTCAACACTTTGTGAGCGGATAAAAGGTCACTGGCGGTTAGCTTTTCGAGGGTTGGAAATAAGGGTCGGGCTTGCTCAAGGTTGGCGCTCGCGTGACGAGGAGCGAAACAGCAGCCTGGACACGCGGCTGCCGATGTCGTGCGCCTGATCAATGAGGCAGTAATCGAAACAAACCGCTTGAAAAGCTGTTAAAATCGATTTGGAACTGTGCAAATGAACACTTAGATATTTTAGGTATGCCAATTTTTTTAATGTAATGCCACTTGTATTGCGTCCGCCACCATGAATTACAAATTTTTTATAAACAAATAAGTACTTGTTTTTTAGGAACCGACATGTAAAAGTAACGTCAATTTTTGATGGGTTATAGCTAGTATTGTTATAAATGTTATTTCTGCATTGTACTAGATTGTAATTTTAATGTATGAATACACTTTAAAAAATATAAACCTTGTTACCTCTACGCGAGTTTAATATTCTTTAATTATATTTCTATTCACTACTTAGGTGTCGAGAAAAATAGAATCTCTGATCGACATCGACAGGTGAAGTATCAAACTGACTAGTTTTAAATATAGAAATTTTACTTTGATTCTGTTCAAATATAATTAATTAAGTTCAAATATATATAATGGTTAGTTTCCTAAAAAAATGGCAGAAGTTACTGATGTAAGGGTGCTTGTAACAGTAATATTGAGAGAAGAGGAGATGATTTAATGAAGATTATATTGTTAAGCAAATTAAAACCGGAATTCAAATTTATTTTAATTTCTAAACTATTCATTTTATTTCTCTTACGCATGACGGGGTTTAATAGTAGGTAGGATCCGTTCACTTGCAAGCCACTTGCATTAGTGTGAGTGATACCCTCTGTAACACGTTGGATGTGTAGTGGTATTCCTTTTTTAAAGCTATTCCATTGGCCACTTCAGAGCGTTTGTTTCTTTGTTAATTTTTTTTTAATGTCATGCAAGACCACAGACTTAAATCAAATTAATATAAATTTAGGTGAGGATTCGGAGTCCGATACAGACGACAAAAGTTTATCTTATTGATTCAAATTACATACCTGCTTATATATTATTTATTTCAAACTAGCTATAACCCATTAAAAATGATATGATTTTGTTATATATTTCGGTTATATTATATAGCCAGTTAAGGCTGGGAGAACAGCGCTGTCTAAAGAAACGTCTTGATAACGTGGTGGATATTATTAAAAAAGAGAATTATGCTTTTTTTGTCTCTTATACCTCAATGTTTTATCACATTATTATTTGAGCATTCTGGTAGCGTTAGTGAGGGACATTGTTACGTAGAGAATTATATATTTTGATTAATGATAAATAACAGTGACATATGCAAGATAGCAGGTAATGGATTCACTTATTAGTTTTAATTTTCAATAAAATATTAAAAAATTCAATTTACAGTATTTTACTTAAAAAAGGCATAAAGGTAATGTTTTCATTTTATTTTAAATTTTGAAATCATATTAATTTTGAAAAGAGAATGATTTTTTTTCATAATACTTGTATCTATGCTTGTTTTTGGTTCAGAAACTAAAATATTATTTACATTTACTTTTTTCGTCTGTCATTTATTCGAAAAAAATAATTTTACGAGTTCTTGTAAACGCACTGTTACTCACACTATGTAAGTGGCTTTCTTAAAGTGACTCTACATGAATGAAAATAATGATATTTATGTATGATGTGGTTCGCAAAAACAAAAAATTTTGCTGGTAAGACAACGACTATTTTCCTTTAGTCTAATGTTGAGATTCATAGAAATTTGACCGATGTAGGTATTTATGTACTATTGCAATTACCGCAACTTTATTTCGTAAACTCCGCTTCTTTCCAAATGATTTATTTTCATGATCATCATGAATAATCTCTACAACGTGATCGCCAAATCAATCAATAGTTGACCAGCTGGAGAATTGAATTATCAAAACGTTTTTTTAGTAAAATATGCAGCAATTGTGATAGAATCCACAGGTATTATTATTTTACAAAAAAAAAACGATAAATAGTGGAGGCTTGTATCGCATGAACACCCACAATTTAATATTTGAAAAGTGATTCAAAGTCACATTAATTTGAATATTTCCGAGCAGCAGGATATATTGAATCCTCAAGCCGCTAGGGACGTTATCTTCCACATCCGGTTCCGGCTTCTCTCTTGCTCGCCCCACGCAAACTACCGGAAGCTGTCACACGACACAATACCCATTGTCAACTGACAATGAAAATGCAAGGGGATCTATGTAGTACCATTAAGGATGCAATAAAAACATATTTTTTATATTGGTTCATTTGCTCCTACACAGAGCTAATAATTAAATCTTTTTTGATAAAAAGTTCCCTGGGGATCCGACCACAATTGATATTTTAAGTATCGTTAAAACGGGTTTATTAATACATACATTATTTTTCTTAATGTCAAAGCAACGCAATTTTTTTCTAATTATTTAATTTAATTAACTAATTTATTTGAATGCACTCAAACAATCTTCCTTCTTCTTATTTTTCTTTACTTAGATCACTAGATCTGTGGTACAGAAAACTAAGCCTCCTGGGATGAAGAGGTCCAGCTATCCCCCCGTCTTTTCGGTGGTCTTCCCAATAGGCGTCGTCCAGAGAGGATTTGCTGTTAGCTGCTGTATGCACGAATCTCACTGTCCATCCTGACTACGTGATCACTCCAGAATCTCTTTTTGGATCTCTTCCATCGTGCTATGTCCTCTATTTTGTAAGTTTTCTTTTTGTCTAAATTTCAGACACGATTAAGTAGAGTTTTTCCAATAATGGATCTCAGCACTTTCATTTCCGATGTTAATTCAGATGTAAAGATTAATAAGACAATCCACCATAGTTAAAAAACGCTTTTTAAAATAAGCTTTGTTTATAAATACTTAACGTGAACTTCTTAAAAACTTATGGTCCGCGTAATTGACCTACTGTGTTTGCTATTCGCCGAATCGTTGCAAAATTTGAAAAGGTTTTTACTCTTTACGATACTGAGATCAATAACAATCGTAATAAGATTGAATAAGACATCAAAATGAAAGAAAGACGAAAATATTGGTGCTGTAAGAGTTAGCGATACAGAAGATACAAATTTATTGATTCCTCTTTGGGCCTTTCAACAACGACAACTTGGTGTGTTTTGCGAAAGGGCTTGTGTTTGCACCCTTATAATATTGTGTTAACTCAAGAACTCAAGCTCTAGAGCACGCAGCCGTTTATGAGTTTGCTGATTGGGCTCAAAAATCAATTTTAAATTAATCATAATTTTGATAAAAAAATCAACTTCGCAGTTTTTGATTTCATGATGCAGGATAATTTAGGGTCTGTTTACTATGACATGTCTTTTCTCTCTTAGATGCATTAAATATACCTAATTTATTATATGTACTACACATTAGAAAATCGACCACCATAATATTTGTTCATGCACGATATGTTTGCCGAGTTACAAATTTTTTCCTCTGGTGTAACGATATAAAGATACGGATATAATGATTTCAGGCTCGGTCCTATTAAATTTTAAACGTGTTTAAATTTAAATTCACAATTAGTGTTTATATAAAAAATATTTGTTTTTATACATTAATTTATTAATATAATTACTTTGTTTTATTTATAAGAAAACATTTTTTTTCGGATAATTTTTTACCATTGTTAATTGTATTAAATTTTTGGTTAATTATTTAATTCAAAAAAAAATATTTTTTTTTTTATTTTAAAAAAAGTCAGTAACTCTCGACCAATAACTGTGTAAACTTGTTGAAACGAAAACAGGAAATTTGTTCAGCTTAGTTAGGGTTTAAAACGTTCTTTGTTCAACTATTCAAGGATTAGTCCAGATATAGTAATAGTTGAGTCTTTCCAATCTCCTTTCGTCCATTACGCTGAGAAATGAGGTGATGGCTGATTCCTACATTACTGCTTCACCATTCTGTCTAATGGTATGAATGAATGAATGAGTGAAGTGAATATGATAGGAATCTTAGTTGAATATGAGAACTTTAGCAAACATTATCTATATTAGCTGTACCCAAAGAAATGGTTTTCATTAAACAATTCATGTGAATTCTACGCTAAAAACTAAAAAAAAGCGAATTTACAATTCAGGTATTTTTTTTCAAGTTTTTTTACACAATTAAATGTTATATGAGTTTCACTTAAAAACAAACAGACCTATACATATAGACCTGGTCTAACATCATCTGATAATCATTCGATTAGATTTTTTATTATTTAGATCGAAGAAAATTTAATAGTGTTAGTGAATTAAAAACAATATTTTGCTTCAAAGCCTATAAGTTTCATAAACAAGAAATTTAAAAATTGCTAAAATAGAATAGAGAATAAATTTAAGCAACTCATTTTTAAAATAAAATTGTTTAAAAAAATTCAACTTTCTTTTTTTAAACGATTTTTTTCGGGCATTTTGTAAATAACATTTTATTAACCAAACAGGTAAGCTTATCCCTGAATAAAATAGAATTACAACAAAATTCAATTCGAAAAGATACACACAGTAGTTTAGGACCGAATAAGCTCTAGTAAATAAATAATTAGCATAACGTATTCAATTCGAAATATATTGATCACTACGATTTGAGGGATTATTTATAAACCAATTTAAACAACCTAAAATGTAATCGTGTAATTGAATATTATTAAAAATTTTAAAACTTTTGAGATAGAATGATAAAATAAAATACATCTAATTTTGTATTTATTTTATTTAAACATTCATTATCCAATTTCATTCATCTTATTTATAATATATTTATTTTCTTACAATATATTTACGTACAATATATTAATTTTTAGAAGAAATATTTTAAATCTTCTCAGTTCGTTTTATAATTATTGTCACAGGATTGTGGCTGTCCGGAGGCCACAATCAAAGTTTTGTTTATCACACAAAGTCACCGACCACGAATTTTATCGGAGCACCGTTCTCACTAATTGTCACTAAAATATTCCACACAGGTTCGCACTAATTCACGTCATTTTCTTAATTTGCACGTAAGCGGTCGCACTTATTTCCAAATGCCTAGTACACACTTCTTAGTTATTGTCGTTGCTTGTACTCTCTGGCCACACTTTATCATCGCTAGTTTCTATGGAATCGTCGAAATGTCACAATAAATAACTCTACTTACTTTTCATTGGTATAAATTAATATTGCACCATCATATTATTTTTTAAATTTTAATATTAATCTACACAGAAGTAGTTCTCTTAAATACATTAAAAAATTGCATACTCGTAAAATTTGTATTAATTTATTGTATGTTCATTTATTATAAATGCATATACCATTTAAATGTGGGCTAAGTTTATTTTTAACATTTTAGTAAATAAAAAGTAAAATAATTGCTTCGTAGGTAAGTTTATAGAACTCCATAATGGAATGTAGAACTAAAAAGCAGATGTTTTTATTTTCATATGTGTAAATTTATCACGTTTGAAAACTTTGCGAAGATCATCGATCAATATGATCTGGGACTGACATATTTACTGTCATTAGGTTGCTCGCTTTAAAAGTTTTGTCGATGGTAGATTTTCAATCGGTTTTCGGTCGGGTCGATAGTTGTCAAAGTCGTCGATGACTATATTCCTGATGATGACTGTTTAAATGTCAACTTTGATAAAATAGACCCACTGAGGGATTAAAAATGTTGATTCCGTTATCTGTAGGTGAGCTCACACGTGTGAAGTCTGAAATTATTTTAAATACACCCTTATCTTCATCACGCAAAAACTCGACATTAAGGTCATACCCTGATATGTAGGGATTGTTGGCTACTAGTGAAAAAAATACTTTAACATCCCCTAATATTAATGTCACCTTGACACGTCCTTTTTTTTATTTCAAATAAACCTTAGGATCTTTATGTATATTATTTCTTCTTTATGCATTCCAAAAGAAACACCCCAGAACTCAAAAAGCACAGTCGTATATTTTTCAATATGAAACCTTTGTTCTCCAGCGGCAGTAACAACTTTATTACATGCAGTAGAAACGGAATATCATATTGCAAAATTTAAAAATGATGCGCATTTTCATAAAGCGCCTGTGGAATTTAGAATAGGCAATCATAGAGACATTTCTAGGTAGTATCGGACCATAATATCGTGACTTAAACAAGGGTCTTTTTAATTATTAGTTGAGTTTCTTACATCAAATTATCAACATGTTTTCTTCAATGGTATTTTAAACGGGCAAGAACATTAAAAAAAATGGAAATATCCATTAACAAGTAGTTTGGATACCGCACGATCTGAGCGAGAAGAATAAGTCCGTGAGGGTGCGGACGTGCGAGAACTTGATCGAACTAGAAGAAAAATCTTTTCTTAGAACTCTGATAACTGGGGATGAGAACTGGGTGATATATTCGAATCAAATTCGCAAAAAATCAATGGCTCTCAAAAGGATAGACGCCGAAGCAGACAACAAAGCAGAATTTTACAATGAGCAAAGTCCTTCTGTCGAAGTGGTGGGATTTCAAGTGGATTTACCTTAACAGCCGAGATTTACTGTAGCCAACTCGATCATTTAAATGAGGCAATATAAACTAAAAGACCGTTAATATTCAAAAGAAACGATTTTTTTTTTCAGCACGACAACGCCGGGCCGTCTACAGCAAAACTCGCCCGTGATAATTTTAACTATATTGGATGGAAAGTAATTATCTATCCACCATATTCACCGGACTTAATACCATCTGACCATCGCCTGTTTCGATCGATGCAGCATTATTTGTCGTATAAAAAAGCACATCGGCGATGTAAAATCGGGAAGCAATATTCTTCATCTTTGCCTGATAGTTTTTATTAAAAAAGTATTAAAAGTCTTGTTAATAAGTGGAATAATATCGTAGAAAAAAATGGATATTATATTTTAAATATTTAAACAAGAAATAAATGTTTTATCGCTGTTTTTATTTTTTTTAAATTTAAAACGCGCCTTTTGGTCCGATATCCCTAATATATAACAAAATGATAAAGCGTGTTTTAGGATACAGATAAGGATTGATCCATAATGATAACTCAACTAAAAATGAATAACTTGCTCGAGGCACTTCGTGAGCGATATTTGTGTGAGAAATAGACGAAGTTGACTTTAGTTTCCGCTCGTGCTTGGATTTGTTTTATTATGAACGTTTTCAAATTTTAGTCGATAACTGCAATAAAATAAAAATATTATAAAAATAAACAAATTAGAAACTGTTGGAGAGACAATTGATTGGAATTTTAGCGGTTATAGTATCTACTGGGATAGCCACTAAATCAACGTATCCCAGTTTTAATAATTGAAAATTGGGACAAATATAAGCACGGTTTTAAAAAATACATATTTTAGGGCAATTTTTTTTCCTTTTTTTTAAAAATATAAATAAATAAATTTTAATTCCTTAGCAACTGACATGTAAAAGTACCATTATTTTTGACTGGTGACAGCTAGTTCTATATTAAAATTTACTAAAAATGACCGCATCCAGCCAGCAGAACGAATTGGAATTCGATTCCTGGTGTGGTCACAATACATCGAAGTGATCATCACAAGTCTGGATATTTTGGTGATGTGATTCATCAAAATAATTAGACTTAATGTTCTGTAGTAGCGTTAAAGATACTCTTTCAAAGGAGGCTTATTTGCGGCGTTTAAAAAAGTAATTTTTAAATGCTGTAATAAATCGGTTCATTCGGAAAATGAGGTAATTTGAAGAATGAGAAGTGCAACAAGGGCAAAGGAAGGATCTTTCATCAATCTTCATTTTCCTTTCCTTCCTTCCGTTTCGGTCGCTTTAAAATTCACCCCTACGTATTTAGCAGGGGCTAGTACGTGATCTGTGCCCTGTGTCATGGTGGCAGGGCTGAACGTTCCATGTTTTAATCTTGTAAATTAAGTTTTTTTTTATAAGTAATTATATTAAGGCTTTTTTTTACAAAACTGATGTCTCTGAATCTTTTAGACGCTTAATTTTTGCGATGAACGATTGAGTTATTGAACTGTTATTTTAACTATTTTAAAACCGTTTTGCAATATACAACTGCAAATTAAGAAAAAATGTATTAGTACGTTGACAATAGAGCTGAGTATGTCGAATTGTGAAGTTTGATCAATTTTGTTCTTTCATTAATATGTTAACGTTTTAATTTTACATACCTATACAGCAGAAAATCGTTTTGTCTGAAGCTGTTATTCAAAATATTTCTAAAGTTTTTACATTTGTGTATTTTTATTAATTAGTCAACGAGACTATTGGCTCATATTATCTTTTCCATTATAAGATATGAAGCTTTGAAATATCTCATTAACTCACAAAATGAAGATGCTATATTGTTTGTTTCATATTTAAAAAAAAAAATGATAAATAGTATTTTTTTAAAGAATCCTTGAAGAAAATTTCTTTGAATGTGCTGAGTCTAGCTATAAATAAATAATTTGTGATTTGTAACTAGATTTTTTTTCGGCTTAATTCCTTCTATACCTACTTTCCCATAATTAATACAGTTTCGTCTCTGTGAGATATCTATAATATACACTAATTAAAATTATTAATTTTTAGGATTCGTTGCACATCAAAAAGTAGATGTTTGAGTTATATTATAGATGTATCATTTGCGAAAGACCATAAATGAACATTTGGACAAAGATACTTTAAATTCATGGCCCCTCGTGTTTTCAACAATCTAACGAAACAAATAAATTTGTAAAACAGAGCAATTTTAGATATCATATAACGTTTTGGTTAAAATATCAAGTGAAAGGTATGCCGAAGAAATGATCCACCTTTGACCACCGAACTGGCAAAAATTCACTCATTTCTGATTTTCACTTGACGCGGTAGGATATTTCATAGGATAAATCCATGTTTTAACACTTGAACACGCCACGAGGCACAATTACTGTAGCGAAAAATACCACAAAGACGGGCGAGCTTGAGTTAACCACATAAATTTATTCTGAACTCACTAAGAATTAAACCCGAATATCTTGGTATTAGAAGCCAGTGTCTTTCTCACTGGGCTACGTGGGCCGTTATTTAAAAAATCGTTTTTATTAATTTGTTGTTTTTTGTAAAAAATATTTTTATTACTGTAGCTACCTCTAAATTCTTGTTATTTCAATTATTTATTTTTGTATTATGTGTAGGTAACTACTTCATAAGAAAACTCTTCAATTGAGTAATATAACTGTCCTAGAACAGGTATCATTTAGAAGGGGGTTATTGGTGAAGTTAAAAAAAATGTGTATTTGTAATAATATTACAAAAATGTCTACACTATTGCAATGTATGGAAAAAAATCTCAAATTTTTCGTAATCTTAACTGGTTAACAGTGCAAAACTGGCAATTGTAGTAGAAAATTATCGGGTTCATGTCCTGGTGGAAACCAGATATATTTTATCTTAATATCTTTCTAATTTATAATTTTTTATTTTAACTTTGTCATACACGCACAATATGAGTTAATAATAAGTAATATAGTTTCGTGAGGAGCAGTCTCTCTCATCATCAAGAATAACTAATGATGAGAGAAACTGCTCCTCTCGAAACTACAGTAATAATTCTTCTTCTTCTTCTTATGGTGCCATCTCTTATCGGAGGTTAGCGGTCATTCTGGCGATTACAACTTTATTTACCTCCACACGGAACAACTCTTTCGAGTTACACTTATACCAGTCCCTCAAGTTACGCAGCCATGAGATGCGGCGTCTTCTTATGCTTCTTTTACTTATTTTCCCCTGGAAGATGAGTTTGTTTAGACCATATTTTATATATTATTAAGTTGTAAATAAGTATTATTATAATACTTGTAATTAATAACATTTGTGTGTATTACAAAGTTAAAATAAAAAATATTTTAAATTAAAATTTTGTACCACAGCAGTATTTCGGCTTCATTCTTTCTTGCAAGCATCAATTTATTTTCAGCATTTTCAATTAAATATAAGTATACACGAAAATAATATTCAGAAAATTCCATGACATCTTTCTTATTGATTAATCTGATTTGTTAAAAAAAAACATTTATAAATATTTCGTCACTTATCGAACGATGACAAGTGAGAACGTCAATATTTTTTGTAATAGACAATCGCAGATATTGATTATCATCGCCGAGATAGCGTGCGAAGCAGCCCTCTTGATTCAATACAGTTAACACGTTAGCCCCGAGGCATCACCTACCCCGGCCCACCCTAAGCTAATACATCGTGAATAAACATGCAAATTCCAGACGCCCCGCTAGAAGGGAGAGCTTGGGGGAGAGAGGGGCTTGCGGCGACACGGGGATTTCGGAACGAAATATTTTCGCATTCTGCGGGCAGAGGGGTGTAGCGAATTTGAAAAACACGCCGTGTTTTGAATTATAAATTCAAAGATAATATTTAAATGTTTTTTTTGAAGATGTTTTTTTGAATTTATAAATGATGTGATAATATAAGGTGCTGGGTAAAACCATTATTATCAAAATATTTTTTTATCAAAATTGTAATGAAATAGAAAATAAAGTTAAACGTTGTGCTTTATTGCAGAATTAATTAAATTTTTATTAGTTAATTTTTTTAGTTAATTAGTTAATTTTTTTAATTTCTAGTTTCTATAAGTTTATTTTAACTGGAAAATACTTGATTTGATTTGTCTATTAAATAAATAATTGTTTACAACGTTTAATTTTATTAATAATCGTTATAGCAAATTTGAAAAACACTTCGTGTTATTAATTAAAAGATAATATTTCAGTGTTTTTTTGGAGCTGTTGTTTATTTTTAAATTTAAAAATGATGTGATTATATAGAATCTTAGGTGAAACCATTATATATTTTTATAAAAATTGTTGTTGAAATATTTTTGAATTTTTTCATTTAAAAAAATTATTATTTGTTTGTATCCACTTATTATTATTTATTTATTAATTACACCTACATGTTTCGGAAATACCTTTCTATCGTCAGGGTGTTTTATAAATGTCAAAATATCGAAATGCATGCAATGTGTTATTATTATTTTAATAAATTATTTCAAAATAATTTTTCAAATAATTTAGAAAAACAAAATTTATTATATAAATATTTAAGAATATTTTTTCAAATACTTTAGAAATTTGATTATTATTGTTTACTTTAATAACTACTGTTTACTTTATACTAATCATTGTTTATATACATTTATTTATTTTAAAGTATTTTAATAATTTTTCATATCTTTTCAATATGTTTTATTTATATCTATTATTTTTTTGGCTAATTTTATTTTCTTTTTATTATTTTTTTCTTATCTCATTTATATGGTATATTGGTTTAATTTTTTTTCGAAGGTTTTTAATTACTTTTATACTAATCATTGTATATATATATTTATTACAAGTGTTTTAACGATTGTTCATTTCACCTAAACTTTTTTTATTTCTTTAAATTTGTTGGGTGTTGGGTTTTTATTTTAAAATTACGTCTTCTTTGTTTATGTAAAAATTCTTGTAACTTTATATCTATTTTAAGAGCCCGCTAAGGCGTTGATAAATAAATAAATTATCATTCGGGGGTGTATTCACCATCGAAATCAATTACTAATTCTCATTTCCAGAACAGTGTCCTAGTTGCGCATCTTTCGTTCTCTTCAACAGCCGCTAGAGTATCCTCGTCATCAAAATGCGCAGATCAACCTTTCTACTGATTCACCATCTAAGCTGGTTTCACCGGCTTTAGAGCTCTCCACTCTAAGCGTGACCTTTTGCTTATTGTTCTTCTCCCGAAAAGATTGTTGAGATCGCGAAATGAATCAGCACCCTTCCTCGAAGCGGTTCAGTATAATGTCACGTATGTGTGGATGTTTTTCGATAAGAATTTTTATTTATTTATCCTATTTAATAACAATATTTGATATTAAATGTCAATTAAAAGTCAAATTCAAATAGAAGAATTTAAAGGTATCATTACCAGCTGTGAAATCTATGTAGGTATAACGTGTCGTGAAAAAGGACTACACATGTCTTAATCCTAGCCCATTCAAATACACGAGTACGTTCCTAGAATTGGAACATATATAGAACTTTCAAAAATTGGATAATGTGTGGATGTTCTTACGATGGAATTGGTGAACGATGCTTTGTGTAGAGTGATTCCTTAAGCCAACTCATACAGGTTCATAAGTCCTGAGCCATCGTATAAGAGATTTCCATACACGTTTCTCACATAAATAGCTTATTCTCTGCGCGATTTCAATAATTCATTTTAATCATAAATAAAACATCGCGAAAAAAACCGTTGGTGGAAAAAAAAATGTATGAAACTAATATTACGAAAGTGAAATCATACGCTAATTAATGCATGAGGAGAACAGTGAATATGTATTATCGTTTTCGCTGAATGATTAGAATAATATTATGTGTGCTGCTATTTTCATATTCAATCCAATCTAATTAGGTTGTGATAGGCTTTATGTATAGACGAGAGTGCTAAAAGTTATGTTTTCATATTACTTGCGAATGTTATTCCAATTAAATAAAATATTAAATTTAATAAAATAACAACATAATGTTGTCAAGAAACATCAAGATTTGAAGAACAAAACCCCTATCAAACTAGTGCTTACGTGTGTGTCTTAGAGATGGGTACTTTGATTACGAGTAAGATAAATGATAAAAAAAAATCATGAAAAAGTACTACAGATGTCTCTGGCATAATCCGTTTAAATAAAAGAAACGTTTTCAGGTTTTGGAACATATAAAGAATATTTCAAAAATTTGATTACAATGTAATTGGTGAACGTTGCATTGTCTAGAGTGATCGCTTAAGCCAGCTCAAAGAGGTTGTAAGCTCTGATACATCATAAAAAAAGACTTCCATACATGTTACTCATACAAATAGTTCCGTCTCTGTGGGACTTCTAAAATTTATTTTAATTAAGATAAATGAGCACAGTATCATTGGGCCAATCTTAGAAAATTAAATTTTGCCCAATTGGCGCGTAATTAAATAAGCATCTTAAGGATTTTTAAAATGGGAAAACTTCGTTGGTTGGACTATGTAGATGGTATGACGGAAAAACAGTCGCCAAAGTCATTGCTTTACATAGGACACAGAGGGCGCAGACGGAAGCTGCAAGCGGAACGGAGTTAACCTGGATCTTCGACATCCAACACGGTTCTTCTCCTAAATCATACTTAGTAACTGTGATTTTCTCTTCCTGTAGAAGAGAAAATCACAGTTACTAAGTAAGATTTTTTCTACTCATAGGTGAGATAGCAAGTCAAAACCAAGGTGAAAATTAAGTGATTTTCATAGAGCAGCGATCGTGAGTCCGCTGGGCGCATCCATATGCATTTGCAGATGGTAGTAGCCTTCTACAGGAGTGACGGAAGACTTCACCAAAAGCTAGTAATGAAGACGATGATAACACTTACATTACCTTATTCTTCTTTTTCTGCTTGTATTAGGACTATGTCCGGTTGTTCCTCGGCTCCTGGGATATGGGTGACCAGCTTCCCTCCCTGTGTCCCTCATTTCCCTCCATTGTTTTGGTGGATTTTCATAATTTAGAATTCTCTGTCTTATGAGTCGAAGAGTTTTCATTTCGGTGGTTCATAATCCATAATTCATTTTTTCTCGAGGACTTGTTTCAATACCATATGTCATGACCGGTCTTATATAGGTTTAAAATATTTTCTCTTCACTTTTCCACGTTGACGATATTATTTTTTAATGCAATTATCACATATTATTTAAAAAGGAATTAAAATAGAAAGATATTATGCAAGTGGATATATGAGTTGCTATAAAACTCTTCAGGTTTTTTGGACACATTCCAAATGTTTTCTAGAAGTTTCATCATTACGCGAGGGCAATATCGAGAACTGGTGATTTTCGTACATTAATATTTTTTTGCCAACGTGAAACTTGATACAGTATAATTGTGCATTTTTGATTTTTGGGAACAACTTTCCTATACTGACATAATCATGCAGTGTCTTCAAATTATTAATGCTCTGGAAAATATAAAATAAAAATAAAGATAAATGATATCCGAAAAACGACATTCGGAATGCGACGTCCTAACCTGAAAAAATGAATGACAGTTTACCAATATATCATAGACAATGTATGTACGGCACGCGTTTCCATAATATAACTTGATTCAAACTGGAAATTGACATTTTTTTAAGTTTATTTTTAAAGCGAAAAAGTTTATTTTTAAAGCGATAACCAGTATAAAGAGAAAACGTAAATATTTCCATATTACATCCAGTGTTTGACATATACCGCGCATACACAATTGCGCAATGACAGCTATATTAACCAATACAATTTTAAAATATGTATATAATAAATAAGTAAATGTGTAAAAATATTAAATACATTATTTTTATAAGTGACCAGTAGATAATATTTTATGTGCATAATATTTCTACACATTAGATATTATCTGCATGTATTTTATAACAATCTGTACTTCTCGCTACTTTATACGATTTCACTATTTGTTTTTCTTTAAGCTGATAATGGAAGCATGTACAATACTTACACCATTTGAAGCGCATTCATATTATAAAGATTTTAAAATTGAATTCTGCACACTCTGAAGGCAATCCATGTTTTTTATGCTTGCTCGAGAAAAAACCACACTTCATTTATAATAAAGATTTTAATCTCATAATTGTCTTAAGATACATAAAAGTAAACACCAGTAGATGCTGTGTTGCGACCGTGTATTGAGCCACTGGGTATGAGATACCATATAGATAAGTTATCTCAAAATGAGATGTTTAGTATTTAAGATTTGATAACGTTTCAACGTGTAACATTGTACAACTGTGAAATCGAAATTTTTAATGAAATAAAGTGAAATAATTGAGAATATCTATCTTAATTTGCAAACAAAACCTTAAGGGGTTACACATTGATATTAAAAAAATATTTTTTTTCTTTATCAGTCATTCAAAAATTCCAAAAATTAGCTGAGTTGTTGCAATTGGAAGCTAGCGTAGTTGGAGAACTTTTAAACGAATAACATTATTCTTTTGCATTTTTCTTGAAAGTTCCTTTTTCAGACTGTTGGAGGAGATCTCCTGGTTTGTGTCTTCTGGGGTATTATACCGTATTTTTACGACCTTTCTGGCCGACGTTTCGGATCCCGTTGCAGGCTCCATCATCAAGGCTGATGTGTGATGATGGACCTTGCAACAGGATCTGAAACGTCGGCCAGAAAGGTAAAAACAGGGCACAATACCTAGAAGTCACAAACCAGAATATTATTCTAAGTGACCGTGAAAACTTAAGAACATTGTTGGAGAATATATTTCAAAAACTATTGAGCTCATTTTGTTCTTATTTTACCCACATCCTAAATAGTAAAACAAATTTTGAATGGGCAATACGTAAATTTTTATTTATTTTATTTGAATGTAATATTTGATGTCTCAAATTGGTTTGACCCCTTAAGCTATTTAAACAACCTTACATAATTTTATGATTCTTTTGTCTATTTATTGGCAAGTTTATCTACCTTTTTATTATTATTAGATATATGTTGATTACAATCTGATATTTGAAAAAGGTGAACCATATAATATTGGTATCAATAAATCTTACCTACCTTTCTAAGAAAATAGAACTGCTCGTGTTTGGAGAGGGAGTTCGTTTCCGGTGTAATATAAACAATGTAATATACATAATTCAGACACATGAATAGATAATTCAGATATATGAAATGATAATTAGGCGCAGAATTAGATTAGTGGATATCATGGATCGTATAGTGAAGCTAAAATGGCAATGACTCCCAGAATTCCGAAGTGGAGACCTTGGGAGAATAAAAGAGGCGTCGGAAGACCCCAAAAGCGATGTGCCTACGACATAGCCCCTGTTGGGGAGAAATGACTACAACTAGCAAACAACAAGAACGGAAGAGGCCTATATCCAGCAGTGGAGAGATGAATGCTGAAGAAGAAGAAGAAGAAGAAGAATGAATTTAAATAAATTATATATATATATATATATGGAATCTAAATGGAAGTACGTTTTTAAATTCATTTTTGAACGATTTTGGATTTTCAATACTTTTTAATATAGTGGGTTATATAATATTGAAAAATTTAATTCCTACAAAAGAAAAACGATTTTGCACTGCACTGATGTTAAGATTTAAGAAAAAAATTTTGTTATAATGTTGTGTGGCGAATTCTTTGTCGTCTTTAAATATTTGGATTGTAATAGTTTTTTAATTTCTTCAAGAGTAGGTAGGCAAAATTATTGGATTTATGCTACTTAAATTGTTCATGTCCTTGTTTTTTGTTTAACATTTATATTATCTTTTCTCTCCATTGGAAGCTGCTCATCTCGGCACAGGTTCGTCCTAGTGAGATAAGTGGCTCTTTTTCTAACCAACATGTATTAAGTTAAAGATAAATAAATATAAATAAAAAATTCAACGTGCCCTTGTAATTCCTTCATTGTCCTGTCCATGTTTGCAATGTGGCATTGTAATTCCCCATTTGTTCCAAAAATCGTGTCGTCATTCATATAAATTTTTTTTCAATTTTGAGGTTAAATGGTGTGCTGTAGGCATAAACTTATGTCATGCTGTATTTAATATTCCTATATATCTACTTAGAATCAGAATGAATTACGCACCACTGAAACCACAGCGGGACTCGATCCACCACACTCCGATTAATTCGTGTCCAATGACTGCGTAGTAATTAAAAATTTAAATAGTTTAAAGTGTTTCATTTCCCTTCCACATGTCCCGTGACATATTTAGCAATCTAATGCTTCCTCTTTACTTCCTCCGCTCAACAAAGCAAAAGATAACTTACTCCAAAGTTCCCTACCTCTGTCTCGCGTACTTTTCTAAGGAGCCTGGTACGAATGGTTTTAAATATTCATGAGTCCCAATGAGGGGCGATCCTGCCTCCAGACGAGTCCTGAATGACAATCGTCCTGTTAGTAAAATTTCCTTCTCAGTCAAAAGTAAAGGAGGGAAAGCTCCCGGAAACATAACGAGATTTCTTCCCGTCCCCTTCAAATGTTTATTTTTTCCATGATGAGTTTATTTGTGACACCCAGGAGATTTAAAAAATAAACATTTTTTCACAGACATTATATTCAAGAATTCAACTACTTTTTTTTTTTCATAAAATTTCATAGAATTTTTTCATAAAAAGTTCTGATAAATTTAAAGCTAAATTAATTAATCAATTAGAAAGACATACAAATACATACCGGGATCCCGGTGGCAGCCAAATATTTTTTCGTGGATTTGATTTTTCTGTATGTCTTTCTAATTGACTATTTAATTTGTTTTTTTTTCACAGCTTTTAGCTAGCACTAGTCCAATATCCGTCAAAATAGTGATCGATATTATTTAGGCTTACTATGCCGCATTATTATTATAGCCATCAGGCAGCGTTACTGACAGACATTGTTATCTAGTGAATATTTTTTTGTACCTCATTTTATACAACTGATCATTATTTGTAGTATCTGGTAGCGTTAGTAGAGAATTATATATTTTGATAAATAATTAAAACCAATGACGATCATGCGGTAAAGTAATGGATGCACGTATAATTTAAAAATAAACAACTTCCAAAAATTTAATAGACATGGTATTCTATCATGGACGGTGATCACTTAAGCCAACCGTACGATTGGTCGTAAGCCGTATGAACACCCAAAGACTTCCATACTTACTTTCCCATAAAAATATAATTTCGTCTCTGTGAGACATCTATAATATATTGATTGAGTTGTGCTTAAGTTTCTAGAAGTCACCCTTTTATTGACTGTACTTAATTTACTGCAAATGCGTATTTCGGCATTTTTTTTATGAAAATGTGGGTTTTTAATACTTATTTATATCAGAATGTATACACTACGCTGCAATTATTTTAAAGCAATAACTTATATAGAACCTTTTTTATTATATGAAAGTAATAAACTTGACATTATTTATAATAATTAATAAAATATAAGCTTTAATCGACAGCCTGCGGCCAAAAAACCGTTTTTAGTGTCCTAGGCGGCGCTAATTTTTTATGAATGTATGTACGCTTAATAAATTTTTTATAAGTATTAAGTATACTTCATTATCTGGAATTTTTACTGAGGAAATCAAGAAATATTCAATATTAATAAAGTTATAATGTTTTAAATTAAGAAATTTTTACGTTTTTTGTTGATTTTAATTTAAACGCTTTTTTTGAGGCTTTACTTATACTTTTACCTTAATTATTATTTAAAAATAAAAATTAGCAATCGATAGCTTTTGATTACACAATAGGCGAATAAATCAAATATGATATTTAGAATCGCATTCCAATATACATACACTAAATACATTTTCAGAAATTAAATCAATTTAACTCATAAAGCTACACGAAGTTTCATTCGAAAATTAAACCACGGAACGGGCGCTCATGCTGGCTGGTGAAGTGTGTCTAGGTCAGCTGGATGAAGGAATTACAATGAGCACGTGACTTCGCCCTAATGTCGAGTGGCGCTTGAAGCTCAACGCTTCGTAGTCCCCTTATGTCTGGAACTATGTATACAATAAGTTTCCATTTTTCTCTGTAAATTAAATTTCACGAGGAATCATAACAGTTTCAATCATTATAATGTTAGAGAATAGTTTATGCTGCACAAAACTATTATAAAGTCGTGGATGTCTATGGCGTTGTTAATTATGTACAAAGTAGGATATGGTAATATTTCTAAGTTAATTCATAGTAGGTAAGCAACAAACAATATATAAAGTAAAATAATGGTTATTGACTGAATATGAGAAATATAAGAAGAAATGAGTTAATTAATGAATGTTGAAGGGAATATGGGAATAAGGGATGCAAGGGATTGTTGGGGTTTGAGAAAAAGTCCTAAAAATAAAACGCGCCTTACGGGTGCTATTATCTCAGTGATTATGTAGATTTTTGCAATTTTTAAGTCGGATTAGTGTGTATCTTTTACATTTATTACTTGTACACACGAATTGTACGCGAAAAACAGTTTTAAAATACAAATACAACACAGATGTACGGCACGACGAATATGAAATAGAAAACAAAAAATAAAAAATAATAAAAATTAAAAATTAAAATTAAAAACATCTTGGTATCCGGCGCTTCAAAGTCATTCTCGTCGCAGACTCCGCAGAGATAGTGATCAGACAACAGACGAATCATACACACAACACAATACAACACATCATGACTTCGGCACGGTATTGCAAGCCGATACTTAACCACAACACCAATACTTACAACAACACATCAGGCCTGATGATGGACCCTGCAATGGGATCCGAAACGTCGGCCCGAAAGGTCGCAACAACACGTCATAATACTCCAGTAAACACAAACTTTAAGATTCTGAATGGCAGTGAAAACCTAAGAAAACTCTTAAAAAAAAAAATTTTCGCGGTGACCACACTAAACAGTATGTAAATCCATAACATAAACGTTTAGGTCTGTTTGATTTGATAATTATGAATACATATTCATCGTCTCGGATTGCACGATTTAGACCCGTGCCGTGCAAACGGATTTCCCACGGAACATCGGATCTTCCCCCGATTCGATTCGAGTTACGACTGTCTGAAGAATGAGAGTGTCAGACGGCATGGAAGAAGAAGAGAGCGAATGGTATAAAGCGAGAGGCGCCATTTTGCGGGATCTCTTATTCCGTAGCTACCCCGACGTGAAAAGTAGTCCTATTATATTACAATCGAACTATTATCACCCGTAATAATTGTAAACCAATAAATATCTGGAAGCCAAAACAACAAGTTTCATTGGAATTCAGAACATCAAGGTTATTATTATCCACACTCACGGGAAAGAACATTATTTTAACTATTTAACAAACCACTGGTCATTTAAATTAAATCGGGACAAAAAATAGAAAAAACTACTAAAGAAATACTACAGTGACTTGGGAATATGGGAATTGGTTCTGACTATTGTATTTTATTTTTTAAAAGATTTTTAAGTGATGCATTCTTAATATATAACATATACTATAATGTATTCTCGCACACGAACTGCATACGCTGTTCATATGTAGATTATTATTAAAAACTTTAAAATTAATAATTACTAAGTACTTTTTAAAATTAATAAGTTACTTGTTTTTTGTTACATTCGATTAATACTAATGTAATTATTTAATCCAATAAATATGTATATTACGAATAAATAAACATATTAAGTATGAACTCTGTATTCAATATATTTACAGAGATTGATCCCGACGGGAATCGCCGGGAACAAGGATATTGATGGTTGTGAGAGATAAAATGGGAACTTGGGATGAAGGAAAACACGGGGACGATTGTGGACTGTACTAGGGTGGAAATGAACAAAATATGATACCAACACACCCTTCCAAAGATGTTCCCTTTCTCCAGGTCTGAGACGATTCTGATGGTCGAATTCAACGATTACAGCACTACTGGTCTTCCAATTTGAGCACTCAAAATCACACTGTTGCAATAGCTCAACAAATTCTTCCGAAACGCTTAATTTCGAGAGTCAGTTCGGTATGTATGATGACAAAATGACTTATGACACGACCCCCCTCCCCTCTTTCCATATTTTGGATCTCCCATTTATATGGCGGATCCAAAATATGCGAGTACCAAAATTAGATAAAAGTATATTTACTTAATTAGAGGCAAAACCAATACCAACTCAGTTAACATCATCGGAGAACAAACGTTAACTCCATTATTTGGTCTATACCTATCGGGTGGTAGACTGTGTTTTGGCTCGTTTTTCCTCAAAATGTTGTAATTATGAGTTTCTCATTAATTCTGGCACCATGTCCAAAGTTTGTGAAAATCCTTTTCCTGCACGATTCTGAAAGAATTTCATTAATTAAGGAGAATATGCACATTCATACGCTTCACGATTCACGGGATACTCAGAAACCACCTTCATTATCACATTTCTAAAGCATCCAACAGATTCCTTCTCTTCTTTCTCAATGCCTTCTACGATATTGATATAGATTATAGACAGATACACCTGGTTTAAAATTTTTTTTTTCATCTAACATAGTTTTCTACTATTTAGTCTTAATATTACCCAACGTACAAAATCATTTTGGTAGAAAACAAGCGCCATCTTTTGGTGAGCTCACTAAAAAATTGTATGAAAATTTGATTAAGGAATTATGATATATTTATTAATTATTTAGTGAATCTGATGAATTGATTCGTATATTATCATCAAGAATACGCAACTGTGTAAAATTTCAGCTTGATTGGACATTGGAAAGCGAGTGAAATATCGGTTATAAGATTCCGTCCAGACAAACAGGTGAAGCTAATATAAAGGTGTTCTGTGTATAGTTTTATATATATTTTCTGTGTACAGTGTATAGGATATTCTGCCGTGTGTATCTGACATCTCTGGCCGACGTTTTGGATCTCATTGTATGATCCATCATTAGGGCTGATGTTGGACCCTGCAATGAGATCCGAAGGATATACCGCAGAATACCCCAGAAAACTACACAGAAAAGATTCCGAACGGCCGTGAAAACCTTGGAACATTTTTAATATAACCATTGTAATAAAATACAGTGATTCAGCCAGACAGATTTTGGTCCTTTTTAGAAAAGACACATTCCTCCCAATCTTCGTTTAATTCATTTTTTTGATTTTGCCAATCCACTTCACTGTCGGATTTTTGCTCCCGCCAAACTTTTCGAAATCCCTTATTGAAGTATTTCTTGTTAGAGTTTTCAATCGACATGAGGACATTCGTTTTATTTTTAATTATTTATAATCCTAGTTTACTATTCTGTATTTCTAAGTAATAGAGTAGCCATTTCGTCTTCACAGTGGATACCGTATAAGGTCGTATAAACTCAATTTTAAAACGCAGAGTCAACTTATTCACAGGTCAGTGCAAGTTTCGATAGAATTTATTACATTATATGTAGGGTGATGTCTAGTTACCGGAAGTGCTAGTTTGAAGAGATAGATGAATCGGCTTCAGATATCCAACAGTCTGGAGATGACAGCTCAGAAAATTAAGCTTTTTTAAGGGTTGGCTCTGAAAGCAAAGAATTATTTATATGTTTGTTGTATTTTTGTTTTACTTACGAACGATTACCGATTCCGCTCATGATCTACCACCATACGTCTATCAAAATTAGAAAGTTGTACACATGATTTTTATGTACCTTGTTAACTTTATTTTAATACAACTGATTGAAATTAGATATTATAAAAACAGTCGCCGCTGGAAAATGAGACTTATTTTTGAAAATATTCAAATTTTATAATTACCGTTCAGTTAATGATTTCCATCTATTTAATTATCATAACGAACAATGTATAAAATGTTAACGTAAAATCCACTAATAATATAATCAATTTACTTCTTCAAATATAGCAAAATTATTATTTTGTGGTGACATAATTATAATTTATATAAATTAACTTCCTAAACACCGCTTATTTATTGAAAAAATTCAACATGTTTCGAAACCAATGGCTTCTTCGTCAGGATAATAAAAATAAAATTTAAAAATCGAAGTATAGATCAAAATATCAAAAAGTTATATATGGGAAATGATAATAAAAAGTACCTACTTAACATGAAAATAAATTTAAAAGATGACTATTTGCAAAAAGGACCTAATATTTTTTTTATAATTTATCCAACTGTGATTCTGTATAATTTTTATGTAAAATTTGTAAACCCTTATTTTATTTTATTATCATTTTCCATATATAACTTTGTAATATTTTAATCTATACTTCGATTTTTAAATTTTATTTTTGTTATCCAGACGAAGAAGCCGTTGGTTTCGAAACATGTTGAATTTTTTCAATAAATAAGTGGTACTTACAAAGTTAATTTATATAAATTATAATTAATTTAGTTTAATCGAAAGTAGTCTTGCTTAAATTAAAATTTCCGTGTGCATTGTTTCTCACCTCTTCCAAGGAAATAACCCCTGCCGAAGCGCCGCCGAAATATTTATACTTCTCATTACTTTTGTATTACAAAGCGAAGCAACAATCTAAAGCCTCGAGGGTGAGCTGGAGCGATCCTCCCAAAGGCTGTCGGCGGCAGGCGCAACCCCGCGGCGACTTTGTGACGCACCCTGTACGGTGCCACAGGGTGGGGAGGGTTCTCATCAATGTACTCCTCGCACTTCCCAAAGCGAATTATCATTGCGATTGGAAATCGAACGATGTCGGTTGCGAGATTTGATAACCCATCTGCGTGCGTAAAATGAACAAATTTAGCAAAATCTACAAGTCAAAGTAGTCGCTGGAGTACGATTTTGAGTGAAACATATTTATTTTATTTTGATACAAAACGTGTGTACAAAATTACACTTTTTAAAAGTATGAGATATCTTACATATTCAAATAGGCAGAGATTTTCGAAACAATTTCAGGAAACATCTATGCAAGGATTGATAAAAAAAGTAACGCACGCATCGCGTAGCGAAAATGCGATACGAGAACTAACGACGCCACATTAAATTATTGTCAGCTACCAGATTCTGTTTATATGCGGGTTCATTAATGTTTCGATCGTTTTTTAAAAAAGTTTTTGTTTGCCCCAATTATTTTAAATAATCGAGGTTACATTTCTGTAAGTATGAGTTTGAATTCTATTAATGAAACTCAATAGAATAATCGGCAATGATCAGTGTAGATTTTTACAACTAAATACTTTAAGTATCTTTATATATAATGTTGTCTCTATTTTAGTTAAATATAGTTGGGCATTTTTTCCCAAAACACCTACACACATTAACCCGCCAATAATGAAAATGTGCTTGAGTTAAGTTGAACAACAAATTCAACTTTGTTAAACTTATCAATAAAAACTATAGTTGAGGATGAGAAAAACTTCATAATTCGACGTGATTATCTATGATTCAGTAGTAAGATGATTCACGCTGACGTTGCTTTAGCATTTAGATTTTAGTGCCGTGCAAACTCGACCCGATTTCGTGTTGCAATGATGTAGTGTTGCAAGTATGGTAAAAGATTAGGTACATGATCTTGCGATGAAGATTATGCAATGTAAGCAACCTTGTGCAAGTGACGAGGGTTTATAATACGAAACTCGAAGACTAGAAAATGGTCGAGTATCCATCAACGAGTCGGGAGTCCGTGCTACCCTCTCATCTCTGGCGGACCTCCAACCGTCACGTATTTTCAGTATTTCGGTGATATAGTAGGAGCTTATCTACGAGTGAGAAATAAACGTCTGCACTCACTCTTTCATTTCACCATCACGCCTTCCCTAAGATCAAAATGTCTTGTTATATATTTATTTATAATTATTTTGTTTCTATGTTGTGTGAAATGTCAAAAATTTAACGTCTGACCCAATTCAAGAAGCGACAGTAAGTGTAATTGGCTCTTTTGCTGAGGAACGCCATGTTTGCATTGCGACCTGTTTTTTGATGACGAATTCATCGTCAGTGAAAAGTTTAGCAGACTTAACAAAAAAATGTTTTTGAATTTAAACAACAGTATTAACAATCTATACGAATGGTTTGTATCTTTCAACGACGTGTCATCAATTTGTTTTCTTCTCACGTATCAATAAAGTTCTGTTTTACCTCCTGGTTCCATTCTGGGGAGTTTTAAAATATTAGAAGTTGAGGCACTTTGTAGTAAATTATCTTCGATGTATATGGCATTGCGTTATGTGCAAGGTATAATCTATGCTCCTTTTCGTTCCTTGGCTCGGTGATGCTTCTTGTGTTTTGTGGTTATGAAATATTTTAATGGACGTGGGGTTAGTCACGGGGGCCGTCTAGCTCCAGGTGAAACGTGCCAAGAATAAAGAACATTTATTCTGTCGTTTCGTAACAGGGGAGGAGGGTAGTTTGAAACTTATTTAGTTTGACAAAAGAAGTTGCACAGAGGGTAGTTCGTAGAAAAAACATTAAAACTGTTGAAATAACTCTGCCGACATAATGAACCTTATTAATAATTTATAAACTAAACATTACTTCTGTAATCAGCTATTCCTTTGTGGTTATTCATTATAAAATCACCCATCACTTTAACACCTGACACAACTTTTATTTTATTTTAATTAAAGAAACACAAACAGAGATGTACTATAAACAAACATTAAGGATATTTTTTATGTCTATAGCGTTAACTTTACGGTTAAATATTATTAATTCTAATCAATTAAAACCACTTGGAGTAACTTTACGTCTACTGGTTTCGTTACCACAGAATCTTCGTCAGGACGGACGCATACTAACTACCCATTACCCATTTTGGTAGAGGTTAATTTTTGAACGGGGGCGTGGCCACAGTTATGGTGGTGGTAATTGACAAGTTGACACCGAAATGTGGATTTGAAAAATGGACACCAAACAATGGATTATTCGTAAAATTTAATTGGTTATTAATTATATTGGTTTTAGTGCTCAGGCATTTTTTAAAGCGACCATTTAAAAAAAATCGAATTAGCGATCAATTAATCAAAACGAAAAATCAAAAATATTTTTTAATATTATTTAGAATGATTCTTAAAATGGGTGTTTATACAACTATATTTTCTCTGCTTAGCTTTAATTATATATTATATATTATTCTACTCAACTTTTAATAGCGATAGAATGTCTCATCGATAGGTAATACTTCACCTAAACGTTTAAAATTTCACATGTTAATGAGGGATTCTGTCATTCTTAAAATTAAAGTAGAATAATATATAATCCACTTGAATATAATAAGTCTTGTGTTTAATACCCTATTTCTTGTTATATCTTACCTCTTATGTATCCGCAGGTGATAATTTCTATTTATCTTAAATTTATCTAAAATTATTGCAAATTCTGTTAGTTTGTTTGGTAACAATTTGTTTTAAATTTTTTTATATTTTTTGTTTAATTTTTCAACCCTTTTTACAAAGTTGATTTTTTTTTACTTCAATATTTAAAAATATAATTATCTTATTTAAATAAAAACAAAAACAAAAAAATTTGGTCGATATTCCCGTATTTAAGACACAATACGCAGTGCCTTAATTAAATAGCTGAATTCAGGAACTTAGAATTATTATTTTTTGTATTTTAAAATAATATTATGTGTTATTTTAATATATTCACGTGAAAAAATTATTAACTTTTTAAAAAGGGTTGATAAGTACCACAATCTTTTATTTTATTTTTTACAGTGTTTTTTAAACAAAAAATGTAAGTGAACAAATTAACAGAATTGACGCTTGTTTTATTAATTTAAGATTCTCACGAGTCTATTCAGTTAGATGAGGCCCGCAAAATGAAGCAATTTTCTTTATTTTTAGAACATCGTAGGTTTGGTAATAATTAAATATCTAATTTTGTGTCATTTTATAAAAAATCCGTATTTAAAATATATAGAACGTCATGAATAAATTTTAATATAATATCTTTTGATACAAAAACTTGATTGAAAATGTAAAAGAAGATATGAGAAAAAATTATCAATTTGGCTCACTTTGCAATTAATGAAGGCTAAATAAATGAAAAAAGTTGTTCCAAAAGAAATGGAAAGGGCTGTGCTTTAAATCTCACTGAATGATCGAGTACCTACATAATGTAGAAATTCACCAGAGAATTGAGGTTTGGAACGAAAAATCTCTGTCAAAAAGATGATGGATGGTGAGAAACTGAAAGATGAGTATTTGTTTGTTTCTATTTTGTTTTACATGTTTCATTTTTTAGTCTATCCGGTGGGTTTAGGCATTTATCGTTTGGTTTGGTTATAATATTTCTTAATATATAGGCGTACATTCTACGTTACAAGCCATGACCAATACGAATAACGTAACAATAGTAAGCGCGTGTTTTTTATTTTTTTTAATTGAATATACATGGCTTACTTACTATGCATTTATACATAATATTAATACAACAACATTTAAAAGTGTGTAAATTGTAGAAATAGAATTATACATCAGGGTTGAAAAAACAAAAAATTAAATATAAAGGAGTAGAGATAATATTTACAATAAAACACATTAATGACAGAAAAATTTGAAAACGTAGAATATAAAAGATTAGATATATATAACACAAAAAACACATGAATAAAATTTTTTTTTTGAAAAATAAGACATAAAACAGTTGAAAAGTAATACAATAAAACATATGAATAATAGAAGCATTTCATATAGAAGAGTGGAGATATAATTCAATAAAATACATGAATAATGGAAAAATTAAAAAGATAAAAAAAAAAATATATAATACAATAAAACACATTAAGAATAGAAAAATTGAAAACACAAGGAAGTATATGTGCACTTATCACGAATGTGGCATACATATAATATTTATTTTATTTTTAAAAAATTCGAAAAAAAATTGTTCGAAAAAATATTATTCAAAAAAACATTTTCGAAAAAAAATTGTCCGAAAATAAAAACGTTTAAAAGAAAAATGTGAAAAAAAATATTATGAAAAAGGTACGGACGTTACACGATGTTACGCGAACGGACGGACAGACAAACGACGAAATTATTATTATTGGGGTACCTTAAGGTACAGATACACATGCTTATTTTGAGCATGCTCAAAACTAGCATGTCCTAACAACTGTACACACTTGCTCATTATTAGTATGCTTATTTTAAGCATGCTCATTTATCAATCAAATACACATAATTATTAGGGGCATGCTCTTGTCATATAATAGAGAGGAACTCTAGTTCGAAATTGAAACTTTGTACACTGAAATGAAAATTCAAGTGAACCAATAAATCAAAACAGTTCCCGTGTTTAATCTAACATACATGCTTATTACTGGCATATTCTTGTTATAGAATAGAGACGCTCTTGTTCAAAATGGAAACTTTGCAAACTGAAACAGGAAATTCAAGTGAAAAAAATAAATTAAAACAGTTTTCGAGTTTCCATCCGCACATTTTTGATTTTAGTTTTTATAATTTTATTGTAAGATTTGAATCATTCATGTCTTTTATAAAGTTTTAAAAACATTATTTCTGGCTATGTTATTTTTACACAGCGGTGACCGAGTATTCCACAGACATTCGTGATTCTTATAATAAGTCACGTAAAGCAATGTTTTGTTATCTCCCCAACGCGCCATATGTGTTTCATCTGTCGCGGACTGAGAAGATCGCATTGATAATCGATAGGTACTAGCCGCGAATGGCAATTAGCATGCTCATAAGCAAGCCTGTTCACACATGCTCAAAAGATACCCCTTCTCATGGTAAATGACATTAGCATGCTCATAAATCAACCGGCGGTTGATTTTTGAGCGTGCCACTAATGAGCATGCTCATTACTAGCACTGTGCGTATACAAATGCCACTAATAAGCAAGAGCTAAAGAAGTACAATACTGCGCATGCTCACGTGCCACTAATAAGCATGTGTACCAGTACATTTAAGGAAGCACACATTCTAGTGTCTCGTACTTGCCGAGTTCTTTTGGTAATAACTTTTTTTTTTAAGAATAGCACAGTCTAAATCTAATTTGGCAGTTGTTAAGTGTTTTATTTTAATTTTAACCTTGTAATACACACAATAATTAATTTTTACTATAGTTCCAAGAGGAAGAGTCCCTCTCATCATTAGAAAGGAGACTGCTCCTCTCAATACTATAGTAGTAATAAATAACTCACATTGTGTGTATTACATAGTTAAAACAAAAACATATTTTAAATTATTGATTAATTTTTATATTCATTCTAAACACATGTTTCAAAGCACATGGAGTTCACGGGTTAGCTCGTAAAATTCGAGACGTTTATTTCTTTCCATCATTTAGAGCTTGTCTTTCGTTTTCTCTCAAGTTCTCAATATGTTTTCGATGCGGATAACTCTAGAAGCTCTGCTGCAAAATTGTTGAAATCACTTTGTATGTGGGAGCCGTCGAAAATAATTTGAAATTTTTCAACTTTCCGAGCTGCGCTGGAGATCCACTTAGCCGCGCTTACGAGATGGGAATCTTCGAGCTTTCGAAAATAAAAAAGTTTAATTATTGCCTCGGAGAGTTTAACGGCGCAGATTCGAGGGCTAAGAGACGAGACATCGAGGGAATTTTGATACTTTGATAACGGTGTCACTGAAAAAACTTTTCAGAATTTTGAATACTTACTTTATTTTTATTTTTATATTTATTAGAGAAACTAACAGGATAATAGGTACATGACACTCTAATAATAAATCATAATAATTGAAGACTATATCCATAATCCCAATAAGAAGTATCTTCGGCACGCTTTAGTAACATGTATTTTTTAATTTATGTATATTTTACTTATACATTTATGTGTATTATATATTTAGTGTTTGAATGTAGTGTGATCATATAGGAATGTGTAAATAAATAATTAATTTAATAAATATTTGATTTAATGGATCTATAGGTTAGGTCAGGTTACTTACGTTACTTAAGGTATTAAATGCTTGTGTTTTGAACATTTGATGCTTTGCTTTGATTTGTTTCATTCCATTTTTTTTTCTTGCGTTGCTTGGCTGTGGGAGGTAAATTAAAACACTTAAAATTAATTCAAGTTTTATCAATTACACAAAAAGTCACTCGACACATACTGACTGAATTGGAATACTGGTCTTAAATTAATTGTTACTTAATTCAACTCTAGGACCCATCTATTAGGGTCATTAATGACCTGTTATTGATCTGTTTGTTCAAAAATAAAAAATAAAAATTTAAAATAAATGTTCCAATAATATTTCACACACTTTTATTACAATTTTTCTTAATTCGCAGTAATTTACCGCTGTTTTTATCGCATCGATCACTTTCTTGAATATCCTGTTCAATTCTGGTACGTGCTTTGCCTCATATCTGTCACAAGATTAGTAACACTGGGCTCGCTACCTTTTTATAGCTGGCGATTGTCACCCTGGTTAAACGTGGAAACAACGAATATCCCGCGCGGCACTGGCTCGCCTTTTATACGAAAATAATACTAGTATTTTCTAGTGTTTTTTGCAATTTTGCAATTTGCAATTTTAAACTACACTGCAAATAGTGTAATTTAAAAAATAGCATTAGGTTTAATTCGCGTTACGTAACTTTGTAGATTGAATAATTAATTAAACATATATTAATAAATCTCTAATTAATGACCAGTGCTTTCATTTATACCTTCCCAGCCACAACACGTGAGAATATTCATATTTAAGTAAAATGGAAAATTTCGTCAATGATTGCTCATCCCAATTATAATTATTTCGTTTATCTGTCCATTTGTCCGTCCGTCTGTCTGTCCCCGTAACTTCGTGTAACGTCCGTAATTTCGTTCGATTTCATGGCTGAAAAAACGAAAGTAAATGGCAGAAGATGGGGCTTGAACCCAAGGCGAGCAAACCCCCACCTCAAAACCTTCGAAGGTTGCCATCATTTTGTGTGTTGGACCTTTCAAAAATAGACGTGAACCATTTGTACCTAAAAAAATATTTAAGTGCGCACAATATATTATCTTTAGGTACACTGGCTTTATAAACATTTTCTCCGCAATCGATGACATATCCTGTAGGCTAGGACACCTGGTTCTCATCCAGGAGGGTCGGGTTCGATTCCCAGAACCGGTATATTTTTTTATCATTTTATTTGAGTCTATTTTATTTATAGTATTTTTTTTAATTTAGAATCTTAATTTACATATATATATATATATTTCTTTTAACTTGAGTACAATTATTGGAATCGCCATTCAACTAGCTCTTGGACACGTTCCTGAGTGTCGGTGTATTTTGTAGCCATGTAACAGTTATTTAAATCATATGTCAAACATAATAAGCATAAAACATGGAATACATAATAATAATAATAAAACATAACGAACATAAGAGGAAAAAGTAGAACTAAAAAAATGATAATTAAAGACAATAAATATAATGTACAAACGATATTATTAATATATATGTTTTAGCAGGGAATTTGAAATAATAAAGTGTATAAGGTATAAAGGCAATTTTTTGATGTAGAGCAGATGTATCTCTATACACATATGTTTAGTAGATAAGATAAATAATCTACAATCGTATAAAATTAGTTTTTGCAGCTGTAGAAATTATGTAATTATGTTGTCGCATGTACGCAGGGTTTAAAATAGTACCATTAACTGTCGGCAGGGGAAATATAAAAAAAAGGTTCAAATACCTTGATAAAAGTCGTTATTACTATTTCTATTTCATGGACGTCGGCTACAAATAAGTAAAATACTTATTCTTTAGGAACCGACTTATAAAAGCGCTATCATTTTTGACAGGTTACAGCTAGTTATAAAATAATTAGAATGACCTACATTCAATTTATGTAATTTTAACAAAGAATTATGGCAGTATTGTTATAAGACTAATTACACAAAATTGTTTGAATGAAAGCGCGGAATAATTGTTAATCAGGAACAAACGAAGGTCTCTGTAAGTGACTGCTCCGGGGCTGGCTGCACCCCACCGTGACGTAGCAAATGGGGGTAGACAGTACCAACACTACCCCCGTGGGAAATAACAGGCCGCGTCATACAACGGCATTTTGAGAGGTGGGGTGGGTTTGGGGTGGAAGCAGGGCGGGATCTGGGTGAGACGATATATAAAATACCCAGTGCAAGACTACCACCTTTCCAAAAAAAAATTTTTTTGAATTAAGAATGATATAGAATAGAACAAAATAGAGGATATAGCACGATGGAATAGATCCAGAAGGAGTTTCTGGAGGGATCACGTAGTCAGGATGGACAGTATTAGACTCTTGCATACAGCGGCCAATGAAATCTCATTCCAGTCCAGTTATACTCCCATCCACTAGGATAACAAGTTTCAAAATTTTGAGTCCGATCGGTCAAACGGTATAGATTTGCCTCGAAAATATGTCAGGGGGAGGGGAAGAGGTTAAAATAGAAGGAAAATGTCGCCTAAGTTACCCGCCGAGTCCTAAAGAACAAGTTTCAAAATTTTGAGTCCGATCGGTCGAACCCACAGATTTGCATAGAAAATATATCAGTGGGAGGGAAGGGGTAAAAGAATAGGGAGGGAAAAATGCGGAGGGGGGGGGGGGATTGAAATGTAGCCCGTATTATCCGGTGAGTTCTAGAGAATAAGTTTCTCAATTTTGAGTCAGATCGGTCAAATACTACAGGTTTGTAGTAAATAGGTACTAGCTGTTCGTACTAGGCGTTGCACGGGTTAAGGATTAAATTGAAAATAAATTTGTGGAGGAAAACAAAAGTTCGATTGGAATGGTATAGATTCCCATCGAAAATATCATAAGGAGGGGAAAAAGGTAAAATGGGCGGGAGAAAATGTCATCTGTGTTACCCGCCGGGTCCTAAAGAATAAGTTTGCAAATTTTAAGTCCGATCGGTCAAACGTTACAGATTTGCATTGAAAATATATCAGAGGGAGGTAAGGGGTAAAAGAATAGGGAGGAAATGTCACCTATGTTACCCGTCGAGTCCTAAAGAATAAGTTGATGATAACCTTTGGATATCATCGACATTTAATATTTCCCCCGCCAATATAAAAAAATGGCCAAATATTTTGATCAACGTCGTTAGTACTATTTCATGCGTGTCGGCTATAAATAAGTAAATACTCATTCTTTAGGAACCGGCATGTAAAAGTACCATCATTTTTGACAGGTTATAGCTAGTGTATTATGATAAATTATGTTCCCTCTGTGGACCAAATAAAATTATACATGAAAACATTTTATACAAAAGTTCGATATAATAGTATAATAATAATAAAGACACAGTCATTTGTTTTATTTGGCTAAGTTTGAGCATTTTTGTCACTTCTACATATTTTGTAATGTGTAGAATACACATTCTAGTTCATTGTTGATAATTTTCGTGTATTTTGTATAATTTAATGTCTTCGTCTTGTACTTCGCCATTTGCTAGCTTCTGATTTTCGTAGTGTTATCAACATTTTTGCTGCGTTATGAGATTAACCGTTTCAGGTATTTCAAATTGTAGACTATTTTCGGTATTTAAATTTGTTGTCTGTTGAATTAATAACTGTGTTTGCAACATTAGATCTAGAATATTAGAAATAATAATTCTCATAGTAAAAAACTTGGGCCATTCAAAACCTTAATCCGTTCCTATTACGAAGGGTGAAAAGGTTATCATAGAGGGAGAAAAGCACAAATTTCCTTTCGTGAAGCTCATCTCGGTTTAACATTCAACCGACGAAGCAGCTGGGATCCGAGTCGAGAGGTCATCGCTTGCACTAAGTATAAAAATATATATCAGGAGTAAGCGACCAACTTTTCGATGAAGTGGTTTAATTTAAGCGTAACACTCAATGTTCTGGACGTGAGCTTTGTGTTACCTGCATTTAAAAATGCAGATGGGATGGAGCAGAGTAAAAAAGACTGCTTTTAGTATCGGTCGTTGCGTTAATATAATTTTATTGCTGCTGAGATTATAAATTGCGTTCCATGAATATTGTCGTCGTTGTTAAAGAAAAAAATCACATTTTTTTGTAAAAAATGACAGCTTTGTTTATTTGAGTTAATAAAATAAATGTTTACATATAGAAAAAGCTATTCATACAATACATTAACATCAAATAACATAAACAAATTGTAAATAATGAATTAAGATAAATTATAGAAGTCACGGAGACGAAGCTATGAATATAAGAGACGTGTGTGGAAGTTTTTTTATACGATGGCCCAGAGCTTACACAACCTAAGATTACCCTTAAATGGCAAATAAGGAGGTTTTTTAAAATTTTCAAATATAAAAAAATATACAGGTATCATTAACAGCTTCGAAAATCTATGTATACTAACTACTCATTCATGAGAAAAGACTATAGATGTCTCTAGCATAGATCACCATATATAGAACTTTCAAAAATTGGATAATGTGTTATTATTCTTACGATGGAATTCGTGAACGTTGCATTGTGTAGAGTGATCACTTAAGCCAGCTTACACTGGTTGTAAGCCCTGGGCCATCCTATAAAAAATAATTGACAAACGTTTCTCATATTCATAGCTTCGTCTCTGTGCGACATTTATAATTTACCTTAATTAATTAATCATCCCTCTTGGGACAAAATCCGGTAACAATGTATTAAAAAAAATACAAGTCAGTTTATTACCCATGGCACTTCAAGAATGTGTCGTGTGCAAATGAATGAACGACATGTGTGCGAAAAAGAAAAAGACAACGTTGAAAATAATATCTTACGTCAAGTACGCACAAAAACAAATTGCCAAAGAATATTATAGTCCATATTTTGTACTGTTCAGTTTGGAGTTTACCCTGAAGAAGTAACGGTTGTTCCGAAACCGGTTTGTTACCAAAAATATAGAGGTTCGAAACAAGGGAATTTTTTCAGAATATTTTGAGTACTGGATTTTAATACTTGATTTTCCCCACAGAGCTACCCACACTATCCACAGCATTAATCAAGATATGTTATAGATGTCACATAGGGAAGAAGCTATTTTTTTATATGGAAAATAGGTATGGAAGTCTCTTTGAGTATTCATGAGGCTTACGACTTTTCGTACGGCTGGCTTAAATGCAACGTTCACCAATTGATAGCCACCGTGATAGACGTTCCATAGTAGACCCCTTTAATTCACACTCATGATAGACCCCCATACTTCACCACCCATGATAGACTAACACATCTTTCAAATTTTTGGAATTTTAATATATGTTTAACTTGCACACATTGTTTCGTATGTGAGTTGTATTTTTATTACTGCCACCTGTAGTTGAAAATTTTGTCATTCCCATAAACAAGTACAGATGTCATTAGGTATCTATATTTTTTATTAGAGTTTTAAAGTCCTATGAACACCCAGCAAGTCTTCCATTTTACATTTCCATATAAAAAATAGTTCGACATCTAGTCGACTTACGTTGCAAAATTACTCTCCACGAAAATCTCTTTTATTTTAACGGGATAACGTATAACCTATTTGTATTCTGTAAGTCCATTCTAAATACAGGTGAAAGAAATTTTGAAATCGGATGAGTAGTTTCGGAGATTACCTCCCACATCTAAACTTACAAACTTTACCTCTATTATATTAGTATAGAGAGTATAGAGACCATCATCTCAAATTAAAAACATCTTGGTATCCGGCGCTTCAAAGTCATTCTCGTCGCAGACTCCGCAGAGATAGTGATCAGACAACAGATGAATCATACATACAACACAATACAAACACATCATGACTTCGGCACGGTATTGCAAGCCGATACTTAACCACAACACCAACATTCAAGACAACACATCAGCCCTGATGATGGACCCTGCAATGGGATCCGAAACGTCGGCCCGAAAGGTCGTAACAACACGGCATAATACCCCAGTAAACACAAACTTGAAGATTCTGAGTGGCCGTGAAAACCTAAGAACATTCTGTACTATAGACATTTATAGTCTTTCTAATGACAAAGTAGATATAGACTAAACTGGTCATGATACCTCTATATTTTTTAAAACTAAAATTCCTATAAAATAGTTTCCTTTCTGTAAACAAAAATCCATTAATTGTGTTCTCAGAACAAATATAAAAATATTATTTTTAAGTAGATTACATAATTATAATTCGTATTAATTTAAAAATATTAATTATTAAGAATATTTAAAAATTTAAATCACTCGTTTTATTTTATTTTATTTATTTTCATTTTTAACACTGCAACAGGCCATAAAGCCCAATCAACGTAGTCAAACAGTTCACAAAAATTCACAGGCTTTAGAAAATCACAAAGATGTGACAACATGACCACACCAGCGTCGTGCCCATCGGACTACTAGGTACTGATAATCTCTCTTCATTTAATTAATAAAGGATAATAAATAATTTTATTTCTGTTTTTTTTATTTTAGTTTCAAATCTACTCATAAGATCTCTTCTCATCTATTTTATTTTTTGCAGCTAACGTCTGCGGCGGCCCTGCGAAATCAAAGCACATTCCACCAATGTCGATGCTCCTTTTCTCCTCGGACGTAAATAGCTGACTGAAAGGCAAAGGATCTGGAACAAAGGACGTGTTATGGTAAGCAGCACCGCCCGATTGCATCATCAGACTCTGTCACTCTCTGATTGACCACTTCACCACGTCCTTACACTTGGCCCGTAATGTAACGGTCCGCGTTCGTCCATTTTACGTACGTATGTACTATTGTTCTCGTAAGAATAAACCATCTTTATATAAACTATCTTTAATTTAATGAACCCACATATCCAACACATAAAATAGTTCTTTTTAATAGGATTCCCACTACATCATTTGTTCCCGATGAAAATGCCCGGGAGCAGGCAGGAAGATAGGGATGGATTGACGGGAGTCGAGAAGGGAATGGACAGGAAGCTCGACTTACCAATGTCTCAATCTTCTTCTTTTTCCAGACTGTACGAGATGAGCTCAACGTCGACAAACTGGTGACATTATTTCTACACCTTTTCACACATCCGATGATGCTAGGAAGCTAACAATGTTTCTACTTCCAGATGTGGCGGTCGATAATTTTGGTGGTAATTTTAGGTAAAGATAAAACGATCTTACTCATAGAGCTGAGAAGAGGAAAGAGTAGCTGGAGGAGGGGGCGGGGATGTCCGTGACGTTAATGCCAATGATCGCAAATATTTAAAACCAAAACGAGTGACAAGTGGTAGTGAATACCGAACAAAATTAGTTTTCCACTAGTTTTTTCTATGCGCTGTGCTTTTTTCAGGGTTAAATAATTTATGAATTTTATATAGCACATATTTATGAAATATTTCAGGTTTAATTTTTTCGGTATTGTATTACTGCATGGCAAGGGAAGGGTTAAAAGGGGACAGTTTTTGCATAACGTTAAAACCTACAAAGTCTTCAAAATTTTTGTTTTGTTCAAATTGGAACAATACTGAAAGCAATCATAGCATTGCCACAACCATAACACAATGGATTTCAGCTTTTACGTAAACCTTACTTTATGTTATCATGTTCGAAGTTTGCAACTAAACTTTTTAATGAATTTGACTCTTTTTGTATTCATTTGTGAAAAACAGATTTGAGCATTGACTGACCTTAGATAGACTCAAAAATTGATGAGAACATTACTGAGAATCATTGTAATCTACCTAGTAATAATTTTTCTGAATTCCAGAATTACATCATGGATAATAATCATTCTTTTCATTCATGCACCTTTAAACTTCTCCGTCCCGCAGCGAGTAAAGCCAATGGAATGAACAAAATTGAATGTATGTAATAAAAGAAATTTGAACTCGGGTATAATTTTTTTAACAACATCACATTCAGCAACTCTTTTCCTCTTCTCTCAAAATTCCCGTTACAACCACCCTTCCACCTTACAACAGTAAATCCGGCTCCTTTCGTCAGTCCTAATAAATTATTTGCATTACCACCTAAACCGTGTTTTTCTATATTTTAATGAAGTAAGTTTAATATGTTACCTGTCATTCTCGAAACTGGAATAATATAATGTATAAATGAACCCAAGTAGAGAAAAAATTTTTACTCCATCCATTTTGAAAATCATATGTTGATGAAATGTGATATGAAAATCATAAAATGTTCTATCATGTCTAAATGTCTTCTTTCCTTAATGTCTTCTTTACTAAATGTCTCCTTTCATAAATGTCTCCTTTCCTAAATGTCTCTTTTCCCAAATGTCTCTTTTCCTAAATGTCTCCTTTCATAAATGTCTCCTTTCCTAAATGTCTCTTTTCCCAAATGTCTCTTTTCCTAAATGTCTCCTTTCATAAATGTCTCCTTTCCTAAATGTCTCCTTTCATAAATGTCTCCTTTCCTAAATATCTCCTCTCCTATATGTCTCCTTTCCTAAATGTCTCCATTCCTAAATATCTCATTTCCTAAATGTCTCCTTTCCACAAACCTCGTCGACCGTTCGGCAGAGTGTATAAATTTCGCCATTTTTATCACATCTTCTTTTAGGTTTTTTTATCACATTTTTGTATGAAAATATACAATTTTAAAATTTATCAGATTCAATATATCTCACGTGTTATGTGACGTTTGACAGAAGTGCGCCATTTTTAAATAAATTGATTATGGTGACGCAATTATTGAATGTACTCTATTGCAAATTCTTACGAAAATATTGAATATGACTGTTAACGAATTCTGTCATATTTAGCAAATATGCAGTATTTGTAACTGCCCTAGGAAAAAAGGGGACAGGATATTATATATGTAACTATACTGATGGCACACAGTGCAATTTTTTTAGCCTAACCTGGCCTAATATTAATGTCAACCATCAATTATCGCAAGCATGGATTTTTCCAAAATATTTAAGAAATTGACTGCCGATTGTTCTCCAGAAGCACATTTTTCTCAACACTAGACAATTTGAAAATTACTTGTCATTTAGCTGAAACAGATTTTTTTTGTGTTTTCAGGGTTGTTAGAGGCTAATTGGTAGTTTGTTTTCCACCACATTCTGGAGCTTTAGCGAGCGAGCGACAATTTGTTACATTTATCTTTTGGCACTTTAGTAATTTTGTCTTGTCGTAGATGGTTAGGAAAATGTTGGTTTTTTATATATGTTTATAAGTAAAAATTATAAAAAAACTTTCGTAAATCATGATGGAACTTGCAATGGGATCCGAATCTTCAGCCAGAGAGGTTAGATATACCTACACGGTAGAATATCCCAGAAAACCACATACAGATGATTCTGAACGGCCGTGAAAATCTTAGAATATTTTTAAAGCTTATATTAGAAAATATATGCTTAAAAATGCTTTATTATATATTTAACCTTAACAGGTAATATTAAATCGTTTAATATAGGATAAAATTCTTGATCAACCAATTTTTTTTTGTCAGAATGAATAAAATATATGTTTTAAATTATTTTTGTCAACCAATTTTTTTATATTAACCAAAGTAATTCTGAGACACTAGAAGACTATATTACTTCCGTCGCCTAATGTTTAATCTACAGAATAAAATAAATAAATTCGATTTTTTTCATTCCTACGACACCTCTTTCCATTTAAGAAAGACAATCGAATTAGTGTGTGTAAGCCGTGCGAATGAGGCACATTGTTCGCTTGAATTGGTGTTTATGCCCGTTAACACCAACACAACGAAAAATGTGGTCGTATGCACAGATTATACATACTAATTCGAATGTTTTTCCTAAATGGAAAGAGGTCTACTTGTTATGCGTTTCCGTCGTCACATTCACGAAATCACTCACTTAATATGAATTTAAAACTCTTGGATATTTACGTCAGTCATAAACCTTTTTTTCTTTCTTTTTTAATCCGTCTTGTTTCTTCTGTCCAGACTTCGTATGTGTAATTGTTATCTTTTATCTTACTTTAATTCATCTTTTTCTTTTTTCATACCTCGTATTTGTATATGCAAGTGTATTGATCAGATATATTTATACTATATATCTTTCGCACTTCTTTTTCTTCTTATCTCTTCCCCTTTTTACTTAGTAGATCTAACCTTTCCTATCCATGCCTGATTCACTTTTTACCTTTAATTCTTTGACTTCCATAGTTTTTTCGTAACTTAAAACTTTCACTTTGTTTTTTTGTATAACTTAGTTATTGTTGCTATATGTTGCTACATGCAACCAGATCGACAGGAGGAACAATGAGAATACCAATCACTAACAACGTGTATGGCGAAAGAAAAAGAGATTATATTGTGCCAAGAATCTTTAATAAATTAGATAAAAAATTCTTGGAGATGATGCAAGACAAAAAAAAAACTCCATTAGATTAAAAAAAGTATAAGCTAAAAGAATATAAATTAAAGCTATGTACCTAATCTTACATTAATTTATAATTACAAATCATGTATCACTTGTAAAAAAACATGCAACACTCGATAACGACCTACTATCTTCATTATAAAATAAAAGTTATTGTCAAATATTGAAGGCAACCATGCCGTAAAACTGCTGTGCAGTTTGGCATATGCTTAATGTAATAAAAAAAAAAAAAAAATAATAAATATATTTTTAAAAAAATACATAACTTGTTAATTTTGTGGAAACTTCTATGGTGGTCTTTATACTATTTAATAATCATGTGTAATCTGATTTTTATACGTACTGTTAGTTTCACATGAATAAATAAATAAATTAATTAAATAAATAAATAACCGAGAGTAAAAATGTTACACATCAAAAACTCGTCATTTAATACATACGCAGATCAGTCGCCGTACTATAATGTTACACAATCACGTGAGTTTTGAACCTACCCTTCCAGGAAGGCAACTAAAGTTGCGTTACCAACACGAAGCAAATAACGCACCTCGCATCTTTGCCAGTGCATCCCCGTATGTCCTTCAAGCGCTAGAAATCGATCTAAAGCCGGCATCGCACCGCGGCCTCGGGGGATAAATATTTACATAAGCAGTTAGCTCACCCTCCCGGCCGTGCGGGGGTGCGGCTCATCCCCCGCGGGACTGCACGGGGATTTCCGCCTAAGCCAATACATCCCCCGCTGAAACGTGTAAACTGTAATGCCGGCTCGCCGAGGCTGTTTGAGGAAGGCTTTCTTTTAATTAGTAAAATTTTAAACGTGAAATGTTGTGTATTGTAAATGTTTGCGCTTTTTTGAGTGCTGAAAATATTAATAAATATAGTTAAGAATATTTATTTATCAGGCGCGTGCAGTGGGAACAAGAAGCGTGACTTTTATTTAACCGTATATTTGGGAAAAAATATTGAAATTTAATATTTATCTGTCAGAATTTTATGAAATATTAAAATCTGAATAAAATGTTAATTATTGTGGTTTGAATATTTCGAGATATATCTCTTATTTCGGTTTCTTTTCAAAATATACGATCAGAAAAAAGTCATGCTTTTTATTCCCACTGCACGCCCCTGTTATTTATTTATTTTGCATATATATACGGCTTTTATGCCATTTACTTTAAAATTTGTACAAAATGGATAAACAATAGATAAAAACATAATAAAGATAGATATATAAATGTGAAATTAAAAGAGAAAACAAAACAATAAAATAACAATTCAATAATTTATAAAATATAAATAATTATATACGGAAGAGTGGGGATACAAGCGATATTTTTTAGGAAAATGAGTACCTACCTATCTTGTACATGAAAATGCGACAGTTATTTTTTGATTCTCCTCTTTTAGTAGACACATTTCACCTAATGACGGCATTATCAAACTGCACTGATTGTACATTAAATTATTAATTAGTGAATCTGATAATTGATTTATGTATTGTCATCGAGAATACGCCTGTGTGCAAATTTCAACTCCATCGGACTTGGGAAGCGGATGAAATATTGATTATAAGATTCCGTCCATACAAACAGGTGAAGCTTGTGTAAGTTTGGTAAAATAAGTTGAATAAAAAAATGTATTTTATTTCTATACCTACATGTGTCTATTGAGTTCTACAAATTGGAAACAGTAAAATTGAAAATGTATAAAATTGAATTTATACGAAATAATTATGGAATATTTGAAGGTTATAAAAGCAAAGGCAGTAGAAACGTATTATAAAAAATACAAAGAAAAAGTCACCGAGCTTTACTAATTTATAAAAAGAAATGAAGCTCTATCTCTTCCAAAATCGTGTTACCAAATCACTAATATAAGCAAAAATATCTACTTCAACCAATCAACTCCCAAGAATGTTACGTGACGAAATGACCGCCTCATACTAAAAGAATTGATGTCGATTTTAGACTGAAACATAGCAAACACAGCAACACCTCATTACATAAATAGCACACACCAGTATATATATTTAAAAGTTAAGTATTTATTTATGCACATATTTCCAATATTTCCAATAAGATGTAGGTTTCATAGGTACCTGAGAAATTTTCTTATGAAGTGACATGTTTTTTGTATTAACTCAGAAACGCCTCAGTGAGATATTGCTGTATTTTCTTTTATACCCCTCATTGAAACGAAAACCATAAACAGTAACACTGATTAATAAATAAATAAGTAATCAAGAAAATAAAATAAAAATTAAAACTAATAAGTGCACCCATTACAAAATCGCATAATATGTCATTGGTACTAATATATATATAACTCTGAAGTATTATATAAGATTCCGTCCATACAAACAGGTGGTCCATTACTAACATTATCAAGACGCTACGCTACTCTAGATAGCACTTTTCTCACGGCTTTAACTGGTGGCCGAAGTATACATAGTAAAAATACGTCATTTTTGACTGATTATATCTAGTAATACTTTATTCCAACGCAATTTGAGTTATAACAAACTAGTTTTCAATTTATTTTAGAAATTGTACTCAAATTCCAGAAACTACGATCAGATTCAATGAGATATTAGAAAGTATATCACATTAATATGGTAAAATATTAAACAGCTCTCTCTGCTCAATCATAAAGTTTAAATAAATAAATTGAAAAAAAAATTGCTAAGACATTTGGATATGCTTTTAAATATTTTGCCAGAAAGTCAGTAGAAAGATAGAGTATTGGCATACCTGTATAATCTATCATGATAGAGTAAAGAATGAACAAAGCATGAGCATATATGTCATTCTGGTTGTAGCGTAGTCGGTGGATTAAATAACGGATAACTTAGACGTTTTGGTCATGTGAAATGTAGGAATGAAGAGATTAGTTAGTGAGAGAATGGAAATAAAATATGTATGACATATGTGAACGTTCACAAGAACAGAAAACGTACGCGAAAGACCTGGCATGATCAGACAAAACAAGCACTAATTAACCGAAATAAGATGGGTCCTCTATATATGTGCTTCATTATAACTCTAACCTTTTTGAATAGATGACTATTGATTATTATTTATTTATTTATTTAATTACGATAAATTATGGAAGTCTCATAGAGACGATGCTATTTATATACGAGATACGTTGCCAGTTGAGAATTTTATGTATACTAACCAGTTAATGAGAAAAAATCAACAGAAGTCTCAAGCGTAGACAATTGAAATATACGAAAGATTCCTTGATTTCGAACATTTACATATAACTTTCAAAAATTTGATAATGAGTGGATGTTATTACGATGGAATTGGTGAACGTTGCATTGTGTAGAGTGATTATTCAAACCAGTTCATGCAGGTTGTAAGCCTTAAGCCATCGTATAAGAGACTTTCATTCACTTATATCATATATAAATTGCGTCGTCTATGTGAGACTTCTATAATTTATCTTTAATTAGTAAAAATAAACTTTATTCCAGTATGTGCGAAGGTTAGTGCAGTCCCAAGTAAGTGTACATATAATAAATTATAATAAGGGCGATATATAAAAATATAAGAGGATATGGAGATATACAGAGATAATTACGTGCAGGTATATTATAGGTAAGATATAAAGGTATAAGATATAAGATATAAGATATAAAGGAATGAGGTAGATATTAATCAAAAATTGTTCAAATAAGAACATATTATAAACGATTTCAAAAAATAATTTAATAATTTGTGGATGTTCTTATGGTGGAATTGAGTGGTGGAATTGGAACTGAGCCATCATATAAGAGACTTCCATCTATTTTTCTCATATAGGTTCGTCTCTGTGAGACTTCTACAATTTATCCAGGAATCAATGTCTATGGATGCAAAATCTGCAGTCAGGTTGTCGGGTGTACACATCGATTAAGATCTCTCCATAAATACATACATCAGCAAAACTGTCAGTGCATGTGTTTATCAACTGAGACAGATTAAAAGTATTCGCAAACATCTTCCCTCTGAGGCAGCTCGTTTACTCATTAATGCATTTGTTGTATCACGTTTGGACTACTGCAATGGTATCTACGCTGGCCTACCGATGTTTCAGCTCGATAGACTACAATCTGTTCTAAACGCTGCAGCACAGATAATATGTGGAACGTTAAAATTCTCGCACATAACATCCCTTCTGCGAGAATTGCACTGGCATCGTTTTCCTGAGAGAGTAGAGTTCAAACTGTATTGGTTGATGCACAAGACAACTCATAACATGGCGCCTCTTCAGGAGCTCTGTATTCCAGACAACATAAATGGGAGACGTCCAACTCTTAGTTCAGCGTCAGGATTGTGGAACCCGCAAGTCAGTTCCAGAAAACTAGGATCAGCGAACGGGCATTTGCGGTGGAGGGCCCCAAAGCGTGGAACTCTTTGCCCTCCCTGATAAGAAACACGGATTCAGAGACTTTATTTAAGAAAAGACTTAAAACGCCCTTGTTTATAAAATCATTTCCAGAACCTTTTTAATATTCGTTGTTCTCTTTTACTATTTTTTTTCTCTTTTCTTTTTCATTTTACTTTTCATTTTGTTATTCTATGATTTTCGTATGTAAGAGATTTTTGTTTGTAAAGCGCCATTGAGGTGAAATTTTCACAAAAATGGCGCTATATAAATAATCCAATATTATTATATTATTATTATTATTATTCTAATTAATTAATCATTTTCTTAGAACATACTTCCATATAAAATATAATTTATTTAATTAAGATTTTAAAACGTCTAATATAATTGTACTCTAGAGGCATAAACAAGCTTGTAATTTGTTGGTAAAGAGGCGTGGAATCAAATGGTTCTCACTTTGATTAATAAAATTCATTAATTCCAAAGTTTTAATTGAAGTTTGAAATCGGCCTTATTTTCATAACACTTTATACCAATGAAATCCAAAAACTTTAATTTCGGTTTTAAGTCTTAAAGGGGTGTATTTCTTTGCTTTTGGGTACTTTCCTAATTAAAAACATTCAACATGGCTAGCCATTAGCTAGCTAACTAGCTGTATTAACTCCAAAGGTAATTTTTGTGATATTAATGGTGAGTTAAGATTATTTTATTTTTCTTAAGAAAGAAAAATTCAGATCACACGCAGCCTGAATAATACGATTTACTAAGAGATTTAGCTTTACCCTTGGCGAGAATGGAAATCCTGGTTGAAAATAATGATTTATCGGCAGCCGAATATCTTTGTTTCTAGGGATTAATAAAGACATTAAATTAGTAATATCCTGGAAAATTATATTCGATTAATTATATTCAAAGCCACTCAATATGCATAAAAATTAACTTTTTTCCTAAAAAAATGATAATAGAAACAAAAAGGAATATAAACAAATATAACAAGCGATTAATTAATTATTCAGTATACAAAGTCACTTAACACGAATTAAGCTTAACGCTATACTTTAATCTACACTATTTCGCAATATATCACTAGTTTATGAATATTATTATCGCTGGGTAACACGTATTTATCGCTCGTAAAATATTCAATTCTCGCACATGGAATTCGCTCTGGTTTATTCGCCATTTAGGTACTTCGCTCGATTATGTCGTCTTATTTATCGCTTCGATTATCTCACGACTGCTCACCCTTGCCTCGCGGCTCCCGGCCGACTTCGCAATAAACGAACTGTAAAACACGACACTGAACTTGCGCCGCGGCGTAGTTCCGTATTTATACCCAAATTCTGGTATTTTCTTTTTTTATAGATTATTCTAGTGTTCAGAAAAAGGTTCTCGCCGCTTCCGGTTGTTCCAGGCATTTTTAGATATTTCTGGACGTTTCCAAAGATTGCAGATAATTATAGACCGTTTCAGATAATACGATAATGATGTAACCTATTACAAAGGATTCGGAAAATGCGCTATTCCTTCTGTTTGCCATTCCGTGACAATTTTAAGGAGATGAAAAGACAAAAACATCCATAGATTAAGATGACGTAATTAATAATGATAATCTATCTGTTATTGAAATAAATATATTCTGTGTATTTCGCTCACAACATGTGTTACTTTATCCCGTTTTTAATATTAATATTCAATTATTTACTATTAGTTCAGTTATTTCAACACTTGAATTGAAATTTAATTTATTGTTCCTTGTCAATTTGTTTTGTGGACTTTTGAATATTTTTAACACTTGTTGCCAAAAATCACTTAACTGTTTAATAACATTGTATTATACTAAAAAAAAGAGAAAATATATTAACAGGCGCAGTACTAAGAGCGATCGCAGTAAAGTCAAAGTGTAAAGAACGCTTGTGTAAAAAACCTATGCACGGTAGAATAAAAAAGAGCGAATAAGAAGGGAATGATTTTAGCCAGAAAGTAGGATTAAAAGGGTCGCTTAGGTACTTTGGTCAGGTATGATAGTATAGTAGTAGATAGTAAATGTATGAGGAGCGATTGGTAAGAAGGGTGTGTGACGCAAATGTTAATGGCACTAGAAATAGGGGATGCAAACAACATGATAATGATAGAGTCGTCAACACGGAATGCGTGTCGCATCAATATTCTTACTATTCTCAAAATAAGCTAAACGCTTGTAGTTAATAACAATTTACTAAAAGATTGACAAAAATATACTAAAAGTTCCAAATAATATACTAAAAAATAGATCTCTTACCAAAAAATATATTTAATGATAGATCTGATGGAAATAATATACTGAAAGATAGATCTGTTACAAATCATCATAATCATTCTTGGCACTACAACCCTTGGTGGGTCTTGGCCTCCTCAATAATTTTCCTCCACTCATCTCGGTCTAGTGCCAGCTCTCTCCAGTTCCGAAGCTCTAAGGCAGAGATGTCTTTGAGGACGTTGTCCCTCCATCTTAATTTTACAAATAATAAACTAAAAGATAAATCTGTTGCAAACTTTATCTTCTTCTTCAACTTTATTTGGACACTATTTAGTGCAGGAGTTTCCTCTTGTGATGCTGAATTCCAGCTATCTCTCCATCGCTTCGGGGGTCTCCCTGGTGGACGCGATCCATCTGGTACGCCATGCAGAGCTATGTATGGTAGTCTTGTTATACTCTATTCTCTGTACGTGTTGGTACCAGTATCGTCGATGCTATATGACCATCTGACCACATCCTGAACCTCGCAGGCCTCCCGGATTGGTGTATTCCTCATGGGATCATGCAGAGTCTTCCCAGCAATAGCACGCAGAGTTCTCATTTCAGTTCTTCTTAGCATGCTCTTTTTCTTGACAGTGTCCGCCCTTCACTTCAATACCATATGTGAAAATAGGTCGCACACAGGTCTTATAAATGCGTACCTTGCTATCTCTTGCAAATATTATAAAAGGTAGATGTGTTGAAAACAATATACTCAAAGAAAGATCTGTTGTAAATAATACACATAAAGACTGATCTATTGGAACCCTCAACACTCGAAGAACTCATATGACAAGATGTTTGAGTGTGGATAAGGCTAGAGTGATGTGTTTTTGCCCTTCTGTTCAGCAGGGAAACGGCGTGATGATAAGTTACTTAGTTTGTTAATACTAAGTTAGTTATTTGCCTAATGAAAAATTATGTCTAACCGTAAAGTTAAGGCTATAAATATTAAAAATTTTCCTCATTATCCATCTCCCTTTTAACTGTAGTTAATGTTGTACTTCCACACAGTTTAACCAATAATTAAGTAAAATTTAGCAAACCGTTATAAATTTCAGTCTTACGAAAATATTTTCTGATTTCAAAAGGAAAACTTTTAGTCGTTTATTTATTATTTGAGCTTAAATAACCACTTTATTTTGAGTAATATACTTTGATATATAAAACAAAACAAAGTTGTTCTAAGAAAATACACCGCTGGAAACTTTAAGAATAGTGTATTACTTTATAGAAAAAATTTCACACTCACAACTTCTGAAACAGAACTTTATTATTTATGACTCAAAAATGAAATTGTCTCAAATTTGACAATATTTGGAGAAACTGGCGTAGATTTTTCTCTTTCGTTCTGATATATTTGTATTTCCAACTATCTATTTTCCAACAATTTATTTTGTCAGCTTATTGTCTAATAAAAACATAAAATATATCTCACTTTTAATGAAATTACGATGTATTTGTGATGTTAAGATTTTTGAGATTCATTCCATTCCATAAAAGATATTTGAAAGTTATTGTTTGGTTTCGCAAAAAGAGATATTTTAAAATAAACTTTATCGAAATCAAGTACACAGAAAAAAACTTGGCATTAAAATATAGTGCAAAAAAAAGTTTACAAGAAAAGAGTATATTTTACATGTCTCATAGAAACAAAGCTATTTTTGATGTGAAACAACTTTTCTCTCGCTTTCCTGCAATCTGTGGCAGTGATTTCGTGAAAAAGGACGGAAATGCGTAACAGGAAGTAAGACGCGCGCAATTTCATTTAACCAAAAGAGCGCGCGCGGAGCACGCGCGATGGAAAAAAACATCGTTTATAAACAAATCAATGTCCAGCAAGTGCCATCACAGCGAAAACGCACACTACCAGTCTCTGTGAGACATCTAATATATATCTTGAAGAAGTTTTTGCTTGAGTGTACGGTTTGGAAAGAAATTTTTAAAAAAGCAACATTTATTTAAAAAAATACTTTTTTACTCCCTTTTTTTACTCGTAGCATCTGCTTGTCTGCCGAAAAAGCTTTGGATCGATTTTTAACCCTTTTCCCGTGATACAATCGAGCTGAAACTTTGCAGGCAGACTCGTGGCTAACAAATTTTCGTTTAAAAAAAAATAAATTATAGTTTGTAATTTTGAATTTTTTTTTCAAATTGGAAACCATATAAATGAGAAAGGAGCCCGACGTGTGGAGAAGGCGCGAAACCTGTTTCAACTAGTCTGATTCGAGCCATGGGTGGAAACAATATAAATGAGAAAGGGAGTATAATAAAAACTTGGCTTTTATGGGTAATTTTTTTTACTAGGTGATTTAATTATGCAAGAGTATACTTAAACTGCAGTAATACTGTATCTCAAATATACGCGAAAGGTGACATTCTTCTGCAATGACCCAACCCCCCTTTCTAAAGAACGAGTTTTTTTGTAATAATCTTTGCATAGAGCTCTATTTTATAAAAAATGAACTTCACAGTATAATGTGTTTTCATTTATAAATATAATATAAACAACGAAGCTTTAACTAGCAATGTTGAGTCCGATTTTGCAAAACACATAAAATATGACCACGCATTTAATATATCAATACAGGTATAAAATTTTTACATACAAGTTATAAGATCCCACAAAGAAATAATCTAGAAGTACTTGAAATTAGGAAAACTGTTAATATTAATTTCAAATATAATAAATAATCAGAAAAAATTTGTGCACAACCCACGATTTAATAACGAATATTTTTCCACTTAAGATTCCACCCCTTCCTATGACATACCACAATTAACACTTCCGATCCCCCCCCCCCTCACCCACCCCTTCGCCGTAACACACTTGCATGGTTTATCTTTTTCAATTTTAGTACAAACAATCCTGAAGAAGAGAACATTGTTCTCGAAACATGTAGATTTTATATCTGATAAAGTGGTGAAAAAAAAGTGATTTGTTAAAAATGTTCTCAGGATTTCACGGCCGTTCAGGATCATCCGTGTATGGAATATTCTGCCGTGTATATGCGACCTACACACTACACCCTGCAAACACACTACATCATGATATGCACACCTCGCTTTCGACACGGTACTGCAATCCAGTACTTAACGTAATACAACCTTGGACACTCCCTGACTTTGGTACGGTATTCAAGGTAATACTTAACCTACACTTCAACACACACTCATCACATTAGCCCTGATGATGGACCCTGCAATGGAATCCGAAACGTCGTCCAGAGAGATCGCATATACACGGAAGAATATCCCAGAAAACTATACACAGAAGAAAAAAAAACTATACACAGATTTGTGTTTTATTTTAATAATTAAAGAATATTTTTTTATAATTGAATCAAAATGTTCATAAAACACAACCATGAACCAAAAATGTGCCTTATGAGACATATTTATTGGAAGCATAAAATGTAATGATCGGTGCTGGTAACCCTACCCTTTGCTTTACAGTCCTGATATAGCTTGTGCGTGGATGCCCACGCTTTATACATTTTACAGAAAATTGCTTTACGACGGAAACAAATCAAAAATATTACCAAAGCTGCTTACCATCAGATCCTCCACGAGTGAGGCCGGAATTACGTCATTTTCACACCGAAGGCTGTACAGCATTTCGCAAATGGAAATATATAGGATTTATATGCCCTCAAATAACATGGAAAACTCGGTATGAAAAATTCCAACCTTTGGCACAAAAATACTGTTTACTGGTTGTTGAATTATTGTAATGGTTTTGTGATTAATAAATACATACATAATTGAAAATCATTGAATATTGTATTAATAATGACTGTTTCAGCCAAAATCATATTTATAAACATGCCTACATAACAATAAATACAAAAGGATAAAACAAATATAAACAAGAACGAATAACGAATAAAAAACTAGAAATAAAAAAAAACAAATAATTGTTATGGAGACAGAACCAAACAATGCGTAATTTCAAAATTATTCAACAAGCTACCGGATAAAATAAAAATTGTAACGGGAAAAAAAATTAAAATAAAAGACATTAAAGAAATACTACAGTGAATTGTGAAGTGGATAGGAAAAGCATAAATTTGTTTATTATAGTAGTTATTATTATATAATATGTCATAAATTCAGTACAATTAAGTAAAGATGTGTAATTAAATCTTTGCGTTTAAACTGTAATTACAGTTTTGCAAGAGGTAATTTAAAAATAAAAAACAAAAAAAGATACCGTATAATGTTATAAAATGAGGAAAAACAGCACATTGAAAATGTTCCATTTTTTAAACTTCGGATAATTTGGAAGTGATAAAATGTGGGTAGGTACCTACTTTATTATTTTTAAATAGTTTGAAGTTTGAAAAATATAAGATTTCAAAACATATAAAAGTGTAATTTTCAATTTTAAACTAAATTACGACGACATAGATCACCCAGTTTCCGAGTTTTTATTTATTTTCTGCTAAGTGTTGATTTATAGTGAGATTTCCGTACCAAAGAGTTTCGATACAATGACTAATAAATGGACGGAAAATAAAAACAATGCCATCTCTATACTGCCCCACTAACCTAAAAAGCAGTATCTCCATTAAACAAATTACTGAGTAAATCAAGGGAACATGAATGGAGGAATGCCTATCGTAAAAATGAATATTTATTTTTTTATTTCCCTCAGTCAATAGATATTGAATTAATACAGATAAAAAAGGCTATTTTATTATAATTTGCGGTATTTTTATATAGTTTAAACCTTAAAACTGCAAATAAGCTTCATTTTACATACCCCAGATGGAAATACTGCAAATTAAAAATGGTTATTTTTTAATATTCTGATGGAAATATGGCATACAAGCTAATTTTAAAGGTAAATATGACCTCTGGTATCCAAAAACGCAAAAAAAATATTTTCAAAAAATATGGTTTTACTGCCTTTAAGCTTAGAGGGCAGTATTTAATAACACGAAAAAACTTTGTAAATGCCATCATATAAATCATCAGGATACAACGTATACACATAACACTTGCATACACGTTTCTCATATAAATAGCTTTGCTCCAGTGAAACTTCTTTTATTTATCTTAATTAAAAACAAAGTCACTGGACACAAATTTTATCTTCATCGATGATCTATAATTCACACATATTTAGGGTTTGTTAGAAAGTTTCACTTGTCTCCGGTAACGATTTTCACGCATTCGTCAGCGCGGTCGCGATGCAATTTATGAGGACCCGATTTTCTCGATCCTTCTGGTGTATATTGGAATATTCGACCGGTTTTCATATCTTTCTAAGACTTTCGAAATTGTTTAGACTGTTTGGAAACCTTCCATTATGTGCAGGATTTTCGATTTTATAATCTCGTGATTATACATTAAGTAACTGGTTGTAGACTGAACTAGTATTCCAGCAGCTTCCAAATGAAACTTTTAATTATTTACATCACGTACGCATTAATGAATTAAAATAATTCATGAATTTTTTTTAACATGTACATAAAAGTAAGAAAAAATGTATAAATCATATTATTTTTCATTAAATTTTGAAGGCGCTTGGGTGAGTTTCTTTCACAAACAAGTCAGCTTGTATAATTAATTATTTTATGGAAATAATTCAGAATTGTAAATTTCGTCCACTTATTACGTGTTTTATTCAAAAACATATTTCATATCCTTACTTGATGTGTTTTATTTATTTAGTTTCCTAAATATTGTATTATGATTTGCGAAAAAAATTACTCATTTACTTATATTTTTATTTAACCACTAGCTGTAACCCGACAAAAATAACTGAATATTTGCTAATCCCTAGTATATATTTATAGTATCTATTTGGCGATCCACGGGGAGGCGGCGGTAGCAATATGCGTTGGACGACCGGTTCAGGTATGCTGGTCCGGGGTTCAAGCACCAGCCATTTAATTTATTTATTTTTAATATTCAATTGGAACAAAATTACGTACTTTATTTACACTATTTTACGGACGGACAGACAATAAAATTATTATTTTTGATTGTTAAAAGTATTTCATACACTCCATATTTAAAAAAATATTTTAACATAAATAATTTCTCTGTTATGTTTTATACTTGTCTGGGAGGATATTTTTGTTTTTTTTAATTGTTAATGTTACTGTAAATACACAAAATTAAATTAAATTAAAATTAAGTGAATATATTTGTTTAAATCAAGCTCACGTAAATTAATCATCCGGTCCCTTTGTGCAACACAGGAGTCATTTCAAATTCAGCAATTATCACATTAATTTCATATTTAATCCGTATTTTCTCTCGTCTCTTGCGAAATTTGTTTGTGAATTTTAAATAAATGCTTTTGTAATTCATAATATTTTTGTTCATATTAAAGTAGCTTTAAAATCATTTCAAAATAATAATTTCATTTTAGCACGCCACCGAGAATATTTTATAAAAAAATGAGAGCATAACAAAAAAAAACAGGGGATGTTATTTTATTTATGTTGGATATTTAGTTTCAGCGAAGTTTATTTTAACATTACAAATAAATAATTTTTAGAGATTTGAGATTTTTCTAGAACTTTAAAAAATATGTAATTCCAGAACAATATATTTATTATCTTTAATGCAAATAACATAAGTTATTTTGATTCGTTTTACAACATTATAAAAATATATATGTTTTATCTATGTAAGTAGCGTAATTGAGTAACGTTACATACAGACCTTGGAAATCTTTGAAGACCTTACTTTAGTAGGAATTCAATAAATATATAAAAACGTTACGATAAAAAAGCTGGAACGAAATTGCTATTATTTGCTTGTAGGCGAGTTTAAGGGTTGCCCAGGGAACATTTAATTTTATCTTTCTATCAATTTACCGAACTAAAATAAATGTTTTCCTCGCTGACCTTCATATATCTTTCTAGTTTATTTAATATAATTTGTATTTCTTATAATGAGAATTTATGACTTAGATTATGACGAAATTTTTTCTTAGAATTAAGCCAAAAGGGATGTTACGATTGATAATCTTAATCATTATATTATAATGGTGATAATGTGGTTCTTCAAACAATTTCTTAAATTCGATAAATAATTAAAATAATCATTTAATGACTTGGCAGTTACTTCGTGGTGCATTTTTTAAAATTTAAAATATGATTTAATTTAAACTTTTTACTACACACATAATATAAGAATGTATAGAATTTAATAAGTTATTAATTACTACTATAGTATTGAAAAGAGCAGTCCGTCTCATGATCAGGTATAGTAAGTTATCAACTATATCTGATGAAAACAGAGATAGCTCTTCTCAAAACTAAAGTAGTAATTAATAAATCATATTGTATATGTGTGTATTACAAAGTTAAAATAACACCATATAATTAAAATTATGTAAGAATACCCTGAAAAGATGAAACAAAAATGTGTAATTCCTCCGTTTAGTATTGGACCCAATTTTCGTTGTCTTTATCAAGTAAATTATACATAATGTCTTGAATGCACTGAATTTAATTGTATATAATAAAATGTTTGTGGTTTGTTCTGTAATAAGCCATTGATTTCAAATAACCCCATAAAAAGTAATCCAATGGACAGAAAAAACCATCTTCTTGGAGGCCATTTTGTAGTTGATGAAATTATATATTACGTATTATATTATTCGCAAAACTTTTCTTGATATAAGTTGAGAGTGACATTATCAGTATGACTTTTGGCCCTTGTTGGCACGTTTTTGGAATCATTTGTCATTGAAATAAAATTCATTCATTTTTGGTAACAAAAATTTTGTTTACATCGATTGATATAACTCGGCGCTGAGAAAATATGATCCGATGATACCACCGGGCTTGAAACTATAATACACAATGAACTTTTGCAGATGCAAAGGCTTCTCTTCAATCTCCTGTGGATTGTTTTCATACCAAAAACTACAGTTTTACTTGTTGACAAATCCATGTAACCAAAAACATGCTTATTTTAATTTTTTTTTTAATTATTTACAAAAATCGAATATAATTATTATGTTTGGATAGTATAAAATTATGTCATTCCTATTGAAAAACCCTTTATTTTGAAAAAAAAAACATAAATAATGGCTAGATAATTACTTAGATAAACTATTCATGTCGGGATGATTGCAGAGCCTACAATTTGCTGTTTTAATTGATCTTTTTATGCAATAGAACGTTCACCGATTACACTTATGATCGACAACAAATCTATCGAATTTGTACGCTATCACCAGGTATGGTTTTTGGGTAAAAATACAAACTATGACATGTACATAATTAGTACTAGAAAATACTCTGCCATGGTTTCTAAAAACAGAAAAAATCTGTCTCTCCTGAAGGCGTGATAAGGATATCTTAAAAGCGAAACAATTGATAAAAAATTTATCCCAAAAAAATTTCAAAATACCGAACACATCCATGAATGAAAACCCAACTCAGACTACAATGCCTTATCGGTTTTTCCCACAAATTTTCCGACGCTCCAGATCGTTTCTCCCCATCCCGCCGCCGGTCCCCGATTGGATCATCCCCTCGTGACGTCACGGCCGGCCCCGGCCTATGGGAGCGGGCCCGGGGCTGCGCAAGCGCGGTTCGCGGTCCTGCCTCGGTCCCGGGAAAGCTCCTTAGTCGTGAGCCGCTCAGCCACGCAATAGCACCGGGCCCGGCCCGTCACACCAGACCACGTGGCAAGTCGATACAATCAAAATACCACAGACAAATCACACCTCCCCATAGATCTATCGGACGACTCCATAGACGAATCGATCGGCGCGCGCGGGCGCAACCGGCGATCTAATTAGCCGGAAAATGAGTTGCGAAAAAAAATTGGAACGCGTTAAATTTTTGTTTTTGTGTTCGATCGATGGCTTTTGATATTTTTTGTCGCATTCTTGAGTGACGCCGATGAATTAATGTGAAAAATATAAAAATTATATCTAATCAAACCTTTAAACTTATAATTACAACTTTTATAAAATAGATTACTATTTTGGCATTTTTTTTTCCGAATCCAACAGTTTACAATCAGTTATCGTCGATTTGAAATCTTTTTTTAAAATTCGTTATGTAAGACGTTACTTCGGCGATTTTCCGCTTACGTAATCAAGGGAGGCCGGATAGAAGGATAGCTATAGCCACCATACGTGTGAGGGAAAGGGACGCAAGCCTTTGATGTTGAAGTCGGTAAAACAGTTTTCTACCTGAGCGAACGCTTCGTTAGGCTCTTGAGGTCAATTTTTGGGGGTAAACTAATATCATCGTAATCTGCTAGGGAAATAGAAAATAAATGTTGGATTTATAAAACTTTTTGGATGATAAATTGATTGGATGAGACATTATGCTACTTTTATTTTAATTAGGCTTAGAATTTTCAAAGTATAAATGATTTCATAATTTTTATTACAATTTAATTTTGTATTCGTTGTTTTATTAATTTGATTGTTTGGGCTGTTATATTCGAGCAAGTTACTTAAAAATTATATTAAAGTATTTCAAAATGGGGCAATTCCATTCATTAATCAATAATTCATTTAATATGTTTAATATTTATTGACATTTTCTTTTTAGATAAGTGCTCGGGATAAATGATTTAATTTAAATTTATAAATATATCACAGACATATCATTAAAATTTCAATTAAAAAAGTGATAAAAATAGGTTAAAAATAATAATAAGTGCTATTTTGAAAGAACGTAACACCACCACTGGGAAAAAAACACCGAAGTGGGTATGAAACTTTGAACACTTTATCATTTGGATGTCGAACATATCTGATCAGAGTTCGAATCCAGAAAAGGCACAATTTTTAAGAGTGCACAACATTATGACTGAAAATCGTAAACATATCAAGAATTGACCTCATCAGTCAATATTAAAAAGAAGACTATCTTCTTTAAGTAGAAGAATTCAATTTTGTTGGAGAGAATTGAAGAATTTAATATAACAATTAAAGATCAAACAGAATAAAAAAAGAGGATATAACAACATACCAACTTGAAAATAGTAATTACAAGATTACGACGGTCAACGTGAGAGGAAGAGCTTTGAATCATTGACGAGGTAGTTGCGAGGGTAGTCCAAGGGTAGGAGGAAGTTCCAAGGGAGGTCACAAAACAGATCAGGGTGGAGGGACCCAGCGGAGTGGACAGCCCAACCCTGGGCAGGCTTCAGGGAGCCCTGTTGGGGGCCTCACCCCAGAAACTCGCAGCCGGAGTCCGGGGCCTTGCTAACCGCATCGGATCTGCCATACCAACCGACACAGGTAAGAATATCTAAAAAATTCTAACGGAATTTTATTTGTTGCAAATGTATCGTCATTATTCAACACATGTTTTAAAAAAAAGTGGTTAAAATATGCCAATCTGGCAGCGAATGAGAAGGACCGATATAGTGAATGGACACCCACCGCATTCCCAGGACCGTTTTGTGAGAGAAAGCTCCCATATCGGTCCTACTCATACGTCACCAGGTTCGGGCCGCAAATGTCCATTCACTGCTCCTCCTCCAGAACTCGTCACAATTAAGAGAAAGACCGATACAGGAGTTTTTGCTCATAAAATGATCCTGGGTAAATAGCTAACGTGTTCAGTCAGTACCTACATTGAAGTGTGAGTTGTTACCAAAGCCAATATTTTGGAAAAAAAGAAATGAAATAAAAATATAATCTATGAGAATCCGAATAACTAGCTACAACACATCTTTTACATGTTTGAATTCCAGTTTTACATTATTTAGTAGTTTTAATTTCCTAGCGGTTTATAAATCAAAAAATACCTAATTCTCTTCTAAAAAGATATTAATACTCATTTTTTATATAAAATGTGTTAGAAATTTTTGTTCTTGAAATAATTTGTTATTTTATATTTTTTTACTGACAATATTTTGAATAGATGTGCAAGTTTTAACGAAAAATTAACTTTGATGGAGAGTATTGTTACGCTACGCTGTATAGCGGTACTCCAGAACCATGTTGGTAACGTTATTGATGGATATTTTAACACAGAGAATTGTGTATTTGATTTATGATAATAATTGTGTGTACAATATTACAAGATTTAATTTTAATAATTAACTTTAACTTATTTTGTAGAAATTCTAGTTAACTAACACTTACTTCAAGATACTGACTGCACAGCACTGCTAAGCGAAGCGTCGCCATTCACTTCATCAAATGCAAACTTTTTTGAAGATATTACTTTATTAAGTTCTTTTGAAGTTTTTATTTTATTTATTTATTTATTTATTTATTTATGGAAAACTAACAGTACATATAAAGAGATTATACATGATTATTATTATGATTATTCTATGATTATACAGTATAGAGACCATCTTACAAGTTTCCACAGAATTAACCTGTTGTGTTTTAACATAAAGCAACAATAACTTGAGTTATAGAATAAAAAACAATAAAAGTGAAAGTTTTAAGTTATGGACAAACTATAGGAGTCAAAGAATTAGAGGTAAAAGGAGAATAAGGAATGGATAGGAAAGGACAAATCTACTTAGTAAAAAGCACAAGAGATAAGAATAAAAAGAATAAAAAGTTACATGTTACTCAGGTTTCCGAAGATAATTTATTTCTATGTCTATCCCGCAATTTCCGATCCCGCGGGATTGGAAATTCTAATCTCGAGGGATCCCGAAAGGTCAATACCGACTCGGGATTTTATTCCCTATACCTAACTAGCAATCATCAAAACAGCGGTTCATAACAAGGCCGGACAGGAAAATTACGGGATTTGGTTCCAAGTTTGGCCCAGGGGTTTCTTATTGATTTATTCATAACAATACGACTTTTTCATTTATTTTTTATGCCTAAAAAGTGAACTAAAAAAAAATCAGTTTAAAGCGATTGTCTGGCAGTGTTAGCAAAATTCACCACTTTTTCTAATATTTGCATTTTGTGTCACATTTTTGGAATTGTAAGGAAAGACATCAAATTAATTTATTAATATTAAATAATCATACATATTCCTTTCATTTATTGAAGTAAAAAAGTTACCAACTTTTTAAAAAGGGTTGAAAGAAACCATATAAAAATAACTTATTTTTTATATCATAATTGATTAATCTAAGCTTAATCTAAGATTGGTTTACTTTATAATATTAATGAAAAAAAAATGTTACAAAACCAAACAGTCGAACATGGCCCACAAAGTTGAGCAATTTTCTTCATTTTTAGAACATCGTTCATTTGGTAATTTATAAAATATATGGAATCTAATGTGTTTCTTAATGTGATGCAAAATGCACGAGAACATTATGAGAAAAAGTTGTGAACTTCACTCGTATTGCTAGACGATAGCCTTCTTTAAAAACATATTTATTTCATTAAAATAGTGACATGAATGAACGCACGCAATAGATTACGTGCCAATATATTAAATTTAATAAGACCCAAAAAACATTACATATTACGTAGAATATATTTTTGTTGCTGTACATAGTGAGACCGCATCTAGTGGAAATTTATTTTCTGCATTGCCTTTTAAATTGTTTGACCTTTTCCTTCTATCTTATTTCGTAATCCACTACATCCTTTTCTTCTAACGTATTTCGATAATCATAACAAGAAATCTTTAAGATTTAAGAATTGTGGGAAATTATTGTAATCATGTTTATTGAAGGTATCATATTTACATTTTATGGATGCAAAACTGTTACAGAACAGGTTTAACCTAGTGGAGCGTTAGAAGCTAATGTAAAATAAGTATATTTGTAATTTTGATGATAATATAAATAAATTAATAACTTAATCTTTACCCCGGGACACGCCGAATAGCGACCCCTAGTACTTTGTAATACACTATTTCAATATCACAAATATATATTTTATTTAACTCTTTACTCAATTTAAAATTCGACATATTATGTTAAAAGTATTGTGATAGTAAACACAATAATTTTCAATAATTTTTGTAAATAAAAATTGTAAAAATGAATTAATTTTTAAATAATTTTTAGGATAACCTTATTGCTTCTAAGGCTTCACCACCAAAACCATTCATAAACTGGTTCTGCGAGATCCAGAATTATTTTGAGTAATTGTCTATGTTAGGTAGTTCTGAGTTAGACCACTTCCATACCATTAAATTCTGTTAACATAAATAAAAAGATTTAAAAACCACCCATTTGAATGTGGCTGGGATTGAATACACTTTTAAAAGTCCATATTTTTAATTATTTATCTCATTCGAGTACAACATACAACACACCGTAAACATTATTTCTAATTAAATGAACATACTTCCTTCAATATCACCTGGACTAAAAAAGGTTCCGAACAAATTGGAGGCTTCTTTAATTCTCTAGCACAAATCTATTTCAAATTAAAACAAGGAACCTTAATTGTTACACTATCGACCCTACTCGTTCGTCATGTTGTACTAATAGACTAAATCAACTTATAAATACCTTCGCAAACGAGAGAAGTTTGGTGAGGTAAAAAGCGACCCTCAGAACAAACAGCCCCTTGGCTTGCAGCGCCGGCGGGGGGGGTGTTTGGTTATCATTAGGCGGAATTATTTGGGGAGCTCTCACGCTCGAAGGGTTAAAGGGAAAACCCCTTTCGGCACGGAAATGAATAAACGATCGGAAAAATTGGGAGACAACTTAATTGGAAATTAACTAAGTGTTCATTGTGGATCACTTTATTAAAAAAATAGAAAAATTTTGTAAATGATTTTATATAGATATTGTAATTATAATCCTACTAATATTACAAATGTGAAAGTTTGTGAAGATGAATGCATGTTTGTTACTCTTTCACGCAAAAACTACTATCTAAATAATACATAGGATATAATCTATAAATTTATTGAGTAAATTGGCTAAATTATAATGATAAGTATCAAAGTAGGTCGAAAAAATCCTGCTGTCTTAGAGCTAAAAATGTTCTCAGGTTTTCACCGTTCAGAATCTTCTGTGTATAGTTTTCTGGGATATTCTTCCATGTATATGTGACCTATCTGGCTGACGTTTCAGATCCCATTACAGGGTCCATGATCAGGGCGTATGTGACATCAGCCCCCGTATTCATGTCGTTTTTTCGATGCTTTCGAAATGGTCGTTCGATAGACTTCGATATTGCGTATTTACTATTTTTTTAGACTCTCATAACAGTATCAAGTTTTAACGAGCGTAGTTCTGGTTACCTTCTTCTGTTACTCTGGGTTCCTGGAGAGATCATTACTTTTTTTCCTGGTCTTCCACGCGCCATACGCTAACCTAACCTAACCTTACCTAACCTAACCTAACCTAATCTAACCAAACCTAACCTAACCTAACCTAATCTAACCTAACCTAACCTAACCTAACCTAACCTAACCGTCAATGATTGATTGAACCATTGCACCGTGTTTATTTTACTGTAACGTGCTTAAAAGATTTAATTTTTACATATAATTCTTACTCCACGTCTATAGCATAGCCATGACCTTTACCTGGTAACAACACCAGACATCTATGTTCTAGACAACTCACTCTACGGTACATCTTAATTTAAAGGTGCCGAAAAATCTTCATTTGTTTTCAAATATTTGGAGACTATCGATCAATACGACTCATAGTAGATATGTTCATGCAGTTTATGATGTATCATATTCTTTTAGATTTTACAATATATATCAACTTAATCAGAATTTAAATAAAGATTATTAAAAATCTTAGCATCAGACTAAAAGAACATCATCATTGTCTAATAAGTTGAAACGTAAATTAACTGAAAGTAAAGAATTTCCATATTTAATCAAAAACTATCAATATGTATAGATTTTTTAAACGCGTTTTTCTCAAAACGTTTTTTATGAAAAGTGTGTATAAATCCCTTATATTCCACATTCATCTCATTCAATGCGTCATATTAATTAAATCATCTAGATTGATTTTCAAGAGTCTCATCTATAAATCTAAATGTAAATTGATTTAGTTAATAAACAAGTCCAGCCAATTTTTGAGTTTTTGGGTACCAACCACCAAAAAACCAATACTGTTATTTCCAGAATAGTTCAGATTACAAATGGTCCACTTTTACAAAATGAAGAATATATAAACCTAATAATGGATTTTGTAACATAGTTCATACCTAACTGATATCGACGCCTCAATTTGCGGAAAGTTGTGTGAAACAAAGTTAGATATTTTAATTAAATGTCCTTCGATTACTGTCCCTTCTCACCCCGGTCTCCCGCAGGGACCGGCGCAATATCGAGCGGCGCTAATTCGCACGTGTAATCTCATTGCGGTTTCGTAGGGACGCCGAGGCTAATCAGTACTCGGGATAAACTGTAACCTGTTTTGTTGCATCTCCCGGCTTGTAAAGACAAACGTGCTAAAATCATAAAAATAACATGTGAAACATTGTTTATAGGCACTCCCATCAATATCAATTTAAAAAACTAACAAACTATGTTTTTAACACACAACTTACTTACTAACCATCAGACATAGACAGAAGGAATACAACGCCACACTCTTCTACCCTTCCGGAAAAATTACGTGATTATTAGTTTTCATACATAAATGAAATGAATTTGAGTCTTGTGGACTACTGTCCGAAAGAGATTTTGAGTTTACACTTATTTTTTTATTTGAACGTGATACTTTTTAAGTTTTATTTTTTATTCACTTTTCATAAGTTAATATTTCAAAAGCCTCAAGTATGTACAGACTTGACTGTAGTTGTGTTAAGAAATACTACATTCAAATAAGGTAAATATTTGATAAAATTATGCCTTACACATTTCAGTAAGCTAGACAAAATTGCTCAAGCAATTTCAAACATCTCTTCGAGGAGCGAAATGCTCTGAAGACATTTATCTGCAGCTATTACATCTATGTAGATAATTCATCCCACCACTTTCTTACCCACCACCTAAGATAAATCTAGCACAAGGGTGGCAAATCTGTGCTGTCATCCCTTTTGGAGCTTCGCCCTATTGTATAGGGTGAGCACTAAATAACTGATTAGTACCTAATGTTACATTTAGAAAATATTTTTTATAATACAACTTCATTTTTCTGTTCATCTCAATCTTGTGATAATTACATATTTAAATTAAGGTCATCGTATTACATCGTCAACTGTAGTATTTAAAAAAAAACTTTAGTGTTCAGTTTTTTTTTAGTATTTGATATGGTCCACTACAGAAGTATGCTGAATACCTAACTCAATTGAAATTTCATTTGTTGTTAGATGTGGCTTATTTTTCATCATCTTCTTGTAGGTTTATCTCCAGAATGTAATTCTTTAAGCCATCTGTGGCAGGTATTAACACTTCAAACATCTCTTCTATTGCACTCACATAATTGTAAAAATTAAATGAAACACAAACTGCCGCTAAGCAACTGATGAAATTGTAATAAAAATTAATTAAAGTTGATTATTGCAGTCTCAGAGAGACGAGGCTATATAGGAAACGTGTATGGAAGTCTTTTATAGGGTGGCCCATGTTCTTACAGTGGAATCGGTGAACGTTGCATTGTGTAAAGTGATCACTTAAGCCAGACGTACCATAGGTCATAAGCCCTATGAACATCCATACCACGCTTATATTTAATTTCAAAAATATGTTTTCGAGCAAAAAATGTTTGCCTCAATTTTCAAAAGTGAACCGTCATGTTATTATTATATCCCGGTAGCAGCCAAATATTTTTTTGTGGATTTGATTTTTCTATTGATTAATTAATTTGGTTTTAAATTTCACAAAACTTTGTTCGGTAAAAACTACGACTTAACAATTAGAATGTGCTCTTGAATATAATATATGTAAAATGAATTAAAACGGTTAATTCTGGCTTCCCCTAGCGGCAGTTACATAAAGTAATTTGTGCCTATCGTACCAGAAAAAGGTGATTGCTCTAAAAATGAATTAATAAATGAGACTTACAGATAAGGTCGCTATATTCACTATAGCGTAATTGGATAACGCGTCTGCCCCGGATGCAAGAGATCCGTGGTTCGAATTCCGGTAGCAGCCAAATATTTTTTCGTGTATTTGATTTTTCTATATGTCTTTCCAATTGATTAATTAATTTGGTTTTAGATTACAGAATCCTATTTTTGGCAGAGGGAAAGCGCTAACGCTTTTATTTGGAGAGTGATTAAACAATTTTTTGGCCGAAAATTTATTTTTTACTTTTAAGAACATTAAAATTAAATATGATCGAGGTTATTTGTTTCATGTAATGCAATTTTATACTTTTTAGTTTAAATATACCCAGCGTACAAAATAATTTTGGTAGGGAACTAGTGCCATTTTTTGGTGAGCTCATTAACTAATTTCTCGTATGAAACTTTGATTAATTAATTGTGATAGATGAATTGATTAATAAGTGAACCTGGTGTATTTGATTCATGTATTGTCATCGAGAGTACATCTGTGTGAAAAATTTCATCCCGATTAAACATTGGAAAGCGGGTGGACTATCGATTATGAGATTCCATCCCGACTTAAGCTGAAGCTTAATATAAACGTGGTAATAAAAACTAAAGACAAGCCACGGGAGACGTGATTTCTTTACTTCATTCATTTTATTGTGGCTGAATTTTTTCGCCCACCCTGTTACCCTTTCAGACGTTAAAACTCGACAGTAAAGATCTTTAATCTGAATACATAAATCCCAAGATCGGACGCTGTGATGGACAGTCAATACCAAAATGGCTTAAATGTCTGGTAGTGAACGATTACCTTGAAAAAAAAAAAAAAAAAAACTATATATTATATATATATATATATATATGTTAAATCTAAGGCTTTCACGGGTACAATATATTAGGTCCTTACATATGAAATTGGGGTTTAGTATGGGAGGAACATAAAGCCGATTTTTTTTTATTATAATATATTTATTTAATCAAAGTATGTACCATTGCTATCTATGCACTTTTGCCATCTCATAGGTAGTTCATCGATCCATTTACTAAAAAAACCATTCGGACGGGAATCAATAAAATCTTTGAAGGCGGTTTGGACTGCCCCATTGGAGTTGATTTTTTTCCTTTGCAAGAAGTTATCCAAATTTCGAAAAAAATGGTAATCTGTTGGGGCAAGGTCCGGAGAGTACGGTGGATGTCTTAGACATTCCAATTGAAGCTCCTCTAATTTGGTAGCCGTCTGTTGTGCAGTGTGTGGTCTAGCGTTATCATGAAGCAGCAGTGGCCTAGAGCGATTAACCCAGCCTCGGTTGTTTAGCAGCTAGCTTTTCCATCATGGTTTGCAGTTGCTGACAATAGACATCTGCCGTAATCGTCTGGCCAGATTTAAGAAAGCTGTAGTGAACGACACCAGCACTAGTCCACCAAACGCTCACAAGTAACTTTTTTGGAGTCAATTTTCGCTTGGGGCCTGGTTTGGCTGGTTCGGCAGGGTTCAGCCATTGCGATGAGCGCTTCCGATTATCGTACAGGATCCACTTTTCATCACAGGTAATGATTCGATTTAAAATCCCTTCATTATTGTGCCGGTTGAGTAATGCAACGCAGCAGTCAACGCGCGTTTGTTGATTTGCTTCACTCAATTCGTGAGGTACCCACCTTTCAAGCTTTTTCACCTTACCAATTTGCTTCAAGTGGATTAAAACAGTTTTATCACTAACACCGCAGCCTGCAGCTAACTCGGATGTGGTTTGCGATGGATCCGCTTCCACAATAGCCTTCAATTCTTCATTATCAACTTTGGTCTCCGGCCGTCCACGGGGCTTGTTCTGCAGGTCGAAATTTCCAGAACGAAAACGTTGGAACCAAAAACGCACTGTGTTTTGTTTTGCGGCACCGTCGCCATACACATCATTAATCCTTCGAGCCGTTTCTGCAGCACTGGTACCACGGTGGAACTCGTACTCGTAAACAACGCGATATTTCAAGTTTTTCATTTTGTAAACTGAGTGACGCAAAGAAAAAAACAATTGAGGAAAAAACAAATGAATTATAATTTTCAAAACACAAATACATGAGTAAATAGCTGTATAAATTTGGATTTGGAATTCCTAACCAAAGAGAAGATATTTGAGATCAAATTTGCCAGTACGGCTAAACGCCAATTTCATATGTAAGGACCTAATATGTTAGTTCTAACTACTTTGGGGGTAACCCGCGTCAAATTCTGGTCGTCAGGACCAGTCGTCTGCCGACGTTTCGAACAGATCTCACTGTTCATCTTCAGGGCGCCTTGTCGATGAGCTGCTTCTCCAAAAAGCGTACAACCGTTTGGGTCCGGAGCTCACCGTCAAGTGAAAGTTTGAAAAATTCTGCGTCAGGTGTTTGTGGAGGAGTGGGTTTCTCCAGCGACACCGTTAATGTGTTTTGCTCGGCTTCTAGTAATCCGTATATTTACTTTATTATCGTCATTATACAATATTGAGAAGGTTGGATTTTCTAATTGCTTCGGTGTTTTCATCGTGATTTCTGGTTTATTATTATTAATATTATTTGTATATTAAATAGTTAGAACTAACATATGTATATATATATATATATATATATATTATATATAATAAGTATACAGGGTGTACCAGAGCTAGCAGCAGAAACTTTGCCGGTAGATTTCTGCCTATGTTATGAGTCTAAGATGTACAAGCAACCATGACCTAATATCAATATTTATGGAGATATGCATTATCAAAGTTTCATTTTTTTTTCTATATATTTTTCACTTATTTTTTGCAAAAACTTGAAATATCATTACAGTAACTTATAACGATTATGAAAAATTCATTCGCTTTAATACAAGTCAAATAAAATGATAAAAACCTTACAAAAATTGAAAAAAGTTATTTATTTATCATTTTATTTAAGTTGTATTGAAGCAAATGAATTTTTATAATAAATATAAGTTACTGTAATGATATTTCAACTTTTTACAAAAAATAAGTCAGAAATATTTTTAAAAATGCCAACTTTGATATTGCATATCTCCATAACTATTGATATTAGGTCATGGTTGCTTGAACATTTTAGACTCATAACATAGTCAGGAATCTCCCGGCCAAGTTACTGCTGCTAGCTCTGGTACACTCTGTATATGTTCTTTTATGGTTTGTGTTGTGTGGTATTGCGAATCTAGGAAAATATTACGATTGAAATGGTATTATTAGCATAAAAATAATCAGGCATATCTGGTGTCTATGTCAAATAATTCGGAAGACTATCTGAATACATTAAAAAGAATATTGCTTAACACTCCACTTTAAAATGTATAGTTATTAATACCAGCTGAAAAATCTATGTATACTTTGTCATGGAAAGGACTAAAGATCGTTCAAGCATAGTCCCTTAAAATATTTGAAAGGTTTCAGATTTGGAACATATGTATATACAACTTTCAACAATTAGATAATGTGTGGATGTTCTTACGGTGGAATTGTGGACGCCGTGTAAAGTGATGACTAACCCGGCTCATGCTGGTCGTAAGCCCTGAGCCATTCTGTAAAGACTTCCATACACGTTTTCCATATTAAGAGCTTCGTCTCTGTGAGACTTATATAATTTTTTACGAATAAATTGCATTATGACAAAATACATGACTCACACAGTTGTACAGAAAAATCCATCTATCGGAAACATATTTTATTGTTATCGAGAGACTGAATGATTCTTTACAGTTGGGTCATATATATGAGTACATTTTTTACTCATAGCACTGCCAGTCAGTCAGAATCTGTTGGATGTATAATTTATTTTATTAGTACAATATAAGGAGGCGGAGATGGGATTTCTACGACGAATAGTAAGAGTTACCAGAAGGGACAGAATCAGAAATGTCTCGAGTTGGAACCCTTATTGACAGTTATCGAGAAATCACAGTTACGGTGGCTGGGAAATATCTTGGGATGCTGGCAGATATTCCAGGCAAGACCAGAAGGCAGAAGACCAAGCGGCCGTCGCAGAAGGAGACAATTGGAGGACTGCTGCGAAGCGAGTTTACAAGTTACAACTAAACTGGGCTGACGTGGAGAGCGAAGCCCAATATAGGAAGAGTTTGAACCTCCTATGCGGTACAGGGACTCCGACCCCATAGGATAATGGGTAGAAGAAGACTATAGTATAATAACAGTGAATGGACACCCACCGCTTTCACAGGACCGTTTTGTGAGCGAAAGCTTCCATATCGGCCCTACTCATACGTCGCCAGGTTGACAATTTATTACTCTAAAGGCCATCTCCGTGTCACGTCGTGTAAAGGGCGACGGGACCCGGAGAGGCCCGCAACAGTCCATTCACTGTACCTCCTCCACATATCACACTTTATTAGGAAATATCAAAGAAAAAAAAACATAAAAAAAGGTAAAAGAACAAAATGGTAATAAAACATATAGCAAACAGAAATAGAAAGTATATTAACACATAGAAAATATAATAACACATAATTTTGTTGACCATTTAATTATTTTACATACACCCAGAACCGTTTTATGAGCAATAGCTACCACATCAGCTCTACATTTTTGCCACCCAATAACCCCTTTTTTATGCTAAGGAAACTCAAGAGGGAATGAAATAATATTTATCTCATCTTTATAATGTCACGTGTTTTAACTAGGGAAGGAATGAATGAAAATGCTGGAAATTATTTAGCGATTTATCAATTAATGATTAATTAACTCTTCAATGTACAAAGTCACTTTAACGAATTAAACTTAACATTTTTCTTTGAACTGAAAACAATTTCTCGCCCACAATTGTTCGCCAGGAATGTTGTTAAATGGAGAAAAATAACCAACATTACTAGGATGCTAACTTATTTCTAAGGAACTCCGGGTTTCAAAATTCTAATTCAACAGATCCATTGAGAATCTTAAATATCAATAACTAAACGGGAAAGTCTATAACTAAAAAGCTGGTAGTAATATAATTTATTATAAAAATTTACGCCGATACCGCTCTATTCCCATTTCAACGGACAAAATAACCTAATTGGATAATTAAATTTTCTCTCACGGATATTTTTAAAAGTAAAAATATAAATCTGAAATGAACATTCCCTAGAGAAGTGTATTTAATAATCAAGAAGAACGACACAAAATTAATTTTCTCTAAAAATAGAGCCAACTCTGCCGGGCGTTGTGAGTAGCGTATTTTTCTTGGCACTTTGTTAAATTATTCCCCAAAGGCAGGGCAGATGTTAAAAGGGTAGTAACGTTATACATCCTGCGCTCCCGTTAAGCCTAACTCGATTATCCAGCGGGAATTTTCGTAAAAGATAATTCCGAAATAGCTAATTGCACGTTTTACTATTTTCAATCTTAAAATGCGTGACATGTTAACATTAAGCGAATATTCTTGAAATAGGAATAATCGATTTTTTTAAAGATATTTTTATTTTAGGAGTAAAGTAACGCGTCAAAAATGGCGTATTTTTACATGTCGGTTTCTAAATATAAGCATGCAAAATTTGGGTAAGACCTGTTAAATGGTGTAGATTTGTAGAGCGTGGAGAGAGGAAAAAAATTAAGGAATTTTTTTTAAAAGTTACGGACGTTACAGGAAGTTGAGAATAGGATTATTATTGAAAAATATCAAACTTCTCGTCGGCAAAAAAACATTGTCCTCACACACAAAACACACAAAAAAACACAAAATCGCGGCCCTCGTAGCGCAGTGGGTATGACATTGGCTTTTCACACCGAGGGTTCAGGGTTCGATTCCCTGTGAGATCACAATTTAATCTGTGTGATTTACTCAAGCCTGGGTGTTTTGTGATGTATTTCGCTTGTGTAATTGGGCCTCCTGGCCTGTTGAAGCGTAAAAAGAAAAAAAAAATCATATACAGTATATTTACTCGATTCCCCTTCACTAAATCTTCTTTCCTTCTTAATGCACAGACTTCTCCTAGCAGTCCTGCAATTGTTGTAACATTTATGGAAGGCTTATTTTGGAACGGTGTTCAGTTGAGCCGTCGCGTTCCGCATAATATATTCTCTTTATTCAGATCGGGTCCCTTTCAGCAAGATTTTTAACATGGAGAATAGTCAAAAATCACATAGAACCTTGTTGGGAATTTAAGGAGTCTGACAAATGAGGGGAATTTTGTAACCAAGAAATCCTGATTTAGAAGCCTAAATGAACGGATGCATTATTTTGATGACGTCAATTTTTTGAAAACTCTCTTCAAGCCTTAATCCTCTGTCGAAATTGAATGTACCTACATCGTTTGCAAGTTCTTGGACTATGATACAACGATCTTGAATGATCAAAGTCCGCACATAGCCAACTACATAGTTGTTTTGGCTTATTGAGGGGCTTTCTTACGCCAAAATTAGAGCGCGTAAAACCGGCTCAAAGATGCGCTTCAAAATGTTTCTTTCAAAATCGTCCATTTCACGTTAATTCTCGTACGTGACTACATATTTGTCAGTGAAAACACTTATTAAGCACTGCTCTGATAAGTGTCTTATTTACTTAAACATTAGTATTTCTGGACAAGAATCGGGATTCTTAAGATCATGCGCTTAGTAGTCATTTTTAGATACCCTCTTATTTATTTTATCAACTTTTGTTTTTATAAAAAGAAATGAGAATACTATCAAAATTTTTTATTTATTATTATTTTTTTATTATTTATCTTCATCTTGTTACATGACATAGGAGATAGAGCCGCTCATCTCACTAGGAAGAACTTGTGCCGAGATGAGCAGCTGAACAATATAGTGAGAACAAAAAATAATTGTATTTCTTATATTAAATACCTTTCATAGGATTTTTTCAGAAGAATAATGAACATCTTGTTACATGACATAGGAGATAGAGCCGCTCATCTCACTAGGAAGAACCTGTGCCGAGATGAGCAGCTGAACAATATAGTGAGAACAAAAAATAATTGTATTTCTTATATTAAATAACTTTCATAGGATATTTTCAGAAGAATAATGAAATATTATAATGACAATAAATAGGAAATACGGGCTTTTTGAAATAAGCGGTATTGCTGGTATGGTAAAGCCAAATAGCTTCGTGCAACCATTGTTGGATTTTGCTATTCTGATAGCCTAATGGCACTTTTTTCCCACATACATTTTCTCAATTGACCTGTAAATAAATTGCATGTTGTGCTAACTTATAACTAGAGTACTGACCTAACCTTGTATTTCATAACATGAATAACGTGAGACGGAAAAATCAATGCTCTATTATTTATATTTAGCTTTATGTAAATATTCATGTATGTGGAATTATAGATAAGAAAAATATTAAATAACCAGCCAGAAATTACGGAAAGTTAAAATTTGTATATAATTTCATTTATTCGTAACTTAGCCTATATTACAAGCAAACCTCCAATACGTTGTAATCAGCTGAAGAGCGGTATATCAAACAAAAAAAAAATTGAAATTGTATAACTTCTGATAGTCAAAATAATATTAAGAAAACCAATGGATTACCAAATATACCTTGTATTCGTAAAAATGAAAGTAATGAAATAAAAATGAAAACAAAATAAATAAAAAAAGAACAAGCATAGTTTAATAACCGGAAATCGCACATAACAAAAACACATATTTTTATCACAAAATTGTACCACGTGTATATGAGAGATGAGTAACAAATTAAAAACTTTAATTAATTAATTAGTTATATGTCTTTCTGTTTGTCTGTCTATTCTCTAAACAAATCTGTTCGATCTGAACCAATTGCATAAATATTCTTTAAGACCCGGCGAATAACAAAGGCGACATTTTTCCCTCTCTTTACCCACCCCTTCTCCCAGGTATCTTTTCTATACAAATCTACACTCTTTGACCGATCCAATCCAAATTTTGCATAATTATTCTTTAGGACCCGGCGGATAATATAGCTGAAATTTCGACCTCCATGATATATTTTCTATATATATCCACACCGTTTGACAGAACTGACCCAAATTTTTCATTCATATTCTTTAGCTCCTTGTACTCGTAGAACGCATAGGCCACATTTCCTTCCTGGGATATCTCATCCATCCCAGTTTTAAGAGAAAAATTGTTTTTATTAGAGACTGCTTTTTGATTTTGTGATAAAAATATGTGTTTTTGTTATGTGCGATTTCCGGTTATTAAACTATGCTTGTTCTTTTTTTATTTATTTTGTTTTCATTTTTATTTCATTACTTTCATTTTTACGAATACAAGGTATATTTGGTAATCCATTGGTTTTCTTAATATTATTTTGACTATCAGAAGTTACACAATTTCAATTTTTTTTTGTTTTATATACCGCTCTTCAGCTGATTGAGACAATGACACCTTGTGTTCCCCTACAAATTTATTTTTGACTAAATCCTTAACCCGGGCAACGCCGGGTATGAACAGCTAGTTATATAATAAATTTCTTACATGAAAAAGATCCCTTAGACGTATGTTTGGCAAATCCATGTATGATAAAGTAAAGAATGAAGATATTAGGAATGAATGTAAAGCTCATCGTAGCATAATTCATAGAATAAAAATAGGGTCGCTCAGGTGGTTTGGGCATGTTGAGCGAATGAATGAGGAAAGAATGGTAAAAAAGATATATAATGCAAGTGTTGACGGCGCCAGAAAGAGAGGGCAACCACGGAAGACGTGGCATGACCAAATTAACCAGATACTGGAAGGTGGTCCTGTTAGAAGCCTCAACAACTGTCTAGCTTGCATGAGAAAATGTATAAATGTAGATGAGGCGAAAGTTGTATGTCAGGACAGAAAAATACGGCGCTTTATCCTCTCTGCCTACCCCCACAGGGAAACGGCGTGATGGTAAGTTAGTTCGTAAGTAAAAAGTGTTATATCCAAATATTCCGCCGATACTTTGTTCCACTGTACGCCGAGCTGCCTTCCACTTCGCCCCACTGTACCCCAGGTGAGTCCGGATCGATACAACAGCGAGACCTATAGTTTATTTTCGGACCCCTTCCTCCCGCCGCGGGCGAGGGGGGTGGCGCGGGGGGAGGGAGGGGTGGGGGGAGGTCTCACGGAAAGGCCGAACATTCACAGAATTCGAAATTCGAAGTGGAATAATATTTCTCGTTTTGAAACGGTGTTGCCCGCTCGGGAAAACTCGATATTTGTGGCGGGTTTTAATGTTTGACGTAAATGCCGCATTTCGGCGCTGTTAGGTGTTTTTGGCGAACTGGGAAAATATAATTATCATACTCTTTTAAAATATTTACGGTGTGTGTTTGTATTTATGAACAAATGAGGGGATTACAGTTTAACACTATTAAAATGAGAGAACACATTTTAAAGTAACTCAGCGAATTTATAAAACTAATATTTAAATAAAAAAATATACACAGAAAATAAATTGAATAAAACAATCGGCCGTATTCTGAAAATAGTAATATTACTATTTCGGTATCTTGACAGTTATTACATAATATTGTGTATACATGCGTAAACAACATTGTCTTCAATACCTGCGTTTTATGTTTGACAGGTTTGAAATAAATTAATTTAATCAATTAGAACGCTCTAAAACGAAAACAATCGTTAATTTATTCACAAATTATGAGTAACTTAACGTTTGTTTACGTTTTAGAGCTTTCCGATTGATGAATTCTATTAATTAATTTCTAACTTGTCATACTTAAAACGTCAAAATTGACGAAATTACAATGTTATACAATTACTGTCCAGATTCCGGAATAACAGGAGCGTGCTGTGGGAACATTAATGCGAGACTTTTAGGTATCCATACCATAAAGATATTATAAATATATCTCGTAATATTCCTATCATTCATTATTAATATATCATAATTTTCTGATATTTTAATATATCATAATTTTCTGTCAGATAAGTATTTATTTCCAAACAGTAATAATTATAAATCTTTAACAAATTAATAATAGAGTAAAATAAATATAATTAAATCAATATACAAGATATATTTACAACTTTACATTTAAAGTATTTGTTCTTGCATAATTAAATCCTTCAGTAAAAAAACGTATTTTTTACAGTAGAATTTGTTTTTTAATTTTAATTTTTTAATTTTATCAATTTATTAAAAATATATTTTTTTACAAGATAGAGGCAGTTAGTTACTTATGATGGATATTTCTCTTCTACATGAGTGACATAAACTCGTGTGTAGGAGAGGAGTATCATTACATTTTACATTTACAAAGAATTATATGATAAAATGTATAGACAATCTAGTAAAAATAGGTAAGTAATAGGAACATATATAATAAAATAAAAATTTAATTATTTCTGAAGGTATTTTTTCACGTTTTTTTTAAATGCCTCATAATTATCCTCAGTCCTCATTTCAACAGTCAATTCATTGAACCATTTCACACCTCTGAATGTGTAGTGATGCTGAGCAGTTGTGGTATGTATCACAGGGATATGTAATTTACCAAGTGTTACACTTAAGTTTCTTCAAACGTCATCAAACAATAATTTCATTGTCTGTCCGTCTGTCTGTCCCCGTAATTTCGTGTAACGTCCGTAATTTAATTCGAATTCACGGCTGAAAAAACGGCCGGAGATGGGGCGGGAATCCACCAAACCCGAACCGTTGCCATGGCGGCCTCTCCGTAAAGCGCCAAAAAGATATTATAAATAGATACTAGGTATTAGCAAAGACGCTAACCAACGTTCCATAATTTTTGACAAGTAAGAGTTGGTTTTGTAATAAAGCTCGACTTATTTACTAGGTAAGACATTATAATTTTTAGAATAAATTATTTTGTTTGACATTTCATAATTATTTAAAAATTTACAAGTTCTTAGTAATTTTTTGAAATCTAATTAAATGTAGTGGAACTAAACTTTAAACTAAAACGCGAACCAGGAAATATCCGTTATTTCATATCTCTATATTTTGGTGGTCTGTCATTCAAATTCATATTATCTTGCGCTTATAGCTATAAAAAATATTTATTTTAGAGAAACATTCAGAAATTTTGTAAATGTTTTTCAAAATGGTTAAAAGCTCCAGGAAATATGAATATTTTAGGCTCCGAAGTACTCAATTGAATTGATATTAGGGCCTCAAATTGTTCAGAATTATTTATTACCGAAAATGATAACGAAATTAACATTACCCTTTGTTCGAAGCCCTTCTACAAATGTAATAAGAGACCCTCTAACTAAGTTAATGTTTGTTATCCTACCGCTATAGAGTAAATACAGCGGCCTATTTTTTAATAAAATAATATTATTGAGGTTTACCAAAAACAAAATAAGTCATTTGTGGATTTAAATAATCAAACACAATCATTTCGTTGTCTGTCTGTCCGTCCATCCGTCTGTCTGCCGCAAAAGTCCGTTAATTGCTGGAATTAAAATTTTAGATAAAAAAGGTGTGACACGCAATCAGCGTGCGGCGTAAGTAGCTCGGTCACGCAACGCAATTCGTTATTATTACTTCCCGTGATTTTTCACGGATACTCGACTAGTTGTAAATAATACTCCAAATCCCCAATAATAGTAATTTCAAATGTTCGCCCGTACTCTCTGCTAAAATCATTCCATTTTCAAAATTATCATGACTTCAAAATTGTTTCGTCCGAAATTGCCTAAAATAATTTTTTTAATAGCTGATCTCATTCCGTTTTCAAAATTCAAAAATTTCAAACATTGACATTATTAATTCAAATTTAAGTAAAATTAAAACCAATAAGTGTACATCCATTACTATATCGTAAATGTTATTGGTATAAATCATTTATCAAAATATATAATTCTCTATGTAACAATGTCCGTTACTAACGCTACCAAATGACTCAAATAATAATGAGGTATAATATAATAATAACGAATCAAAAAAAATATAATTCTCTATTTAATAATGTCCTTCACTAACGTTTTCAAGACACTACACTCCTCTAGATAGCGCTGTTTTCACAGCCTTATCGGGCGGCCGAAATATATATAATAAAATTACCTAAATACATCATTTTTGACGGGTTGTATCTACTGTGGTAATTTCAAACGTCTGTAAATTTTGTAAAAATTAACCCAACATACACTCTGATTTTTACCATAACTTTTATTTTCACTAAATTGTGTGAAATATTAAATGTAAATTGATAGCAAATGTAATATCTTGTAGAGTAGAAAAGTTTTATTCAATTTTTTTGTTCTGAGCACGCATTTTAAAATTTGAAAAGAAAATGGACACCGTGTACGTACCTTAATACTCAGTATTATAAAAGTTTAACTGTTGTTTAACTGAGTTTAAAAATAGCAAAATTATTGATATGACACGTATTACGTGCACGCATATAAAGCGTTGTAAAACAAACCTTATCCTATAAAAATAGATTTTCACGCTTGCAATCTTTTAACTGGAAAGGAATCGATGTGTGTACCTCATTACGCTGTCTCTGCTTACCCTTGCGGCGCCGATGTGAGTAAGCAAACAACCCCTCGCAATTTGCAGACGGTGGCCTCATAAAATTTTCACACGCGACCCCCCCTAACCCCCTCTCCAAACAACATCCCCTAGCTCTAAGCTCGCTTGAGGGAAAACACACCAAAATAAGCTAAGATAGTGCGCAAGCGCAAGGCAGCAACACGCGATTCTAATCTAAATATTTTTCACGCCAGCGATATAAAAAAGATTGGTTAAGAGCTGTAATAAGCATCTTTCAAGTTCTAATGGATGCATTAGGTAGTGCTGCATCTCCACCATCACTACCTTCTGTTTTTTTATTCTCTTCTGAATGAAGGCCTCCCCAAGAGTTCCAATTTCCTCTATTCAATATATTTTTTTTTTATCATCATCAAGTTTAATGAAAATCTAGTCCATATTAATTTATTAATTTTTCGCAAAACTATAGTCCTGACAAAATAACTCATTGTATGTGTAGAACATAATTAATTTAAAAAAAGCTCTCTCCATTGTTCTTCTTTCTCAAGAATCATCTTTAGTTGAAGTTGCAGATCCTGACTAATCATTTGCAGGATGTATAAGGTCCCCGGCACTTTTGACATTGAAATACTTTCAAGACAACTTCTTCCTTTCCAAACCTCTGCTAGTTTCTGTCTTTCCCTCCATGGTGAATGGATTAATTTAGCTTTTTAGCGATTTTGAGTTATTATTCGAACGAGAACCATTCTAGCGAGTTCATGTGTAGGTATATTAGTTTCGTTAATTCGAAGTTTTATTCGAACCCCATCACCACGAATATATGGCATTATTTTATCAAATGTTAGAAAACAAAATGGTGTGACTCTCCCCAAACATTTATGAAATTTAGTGTATGAAGCCAATAAATTACTAACTATAATATCTTTATTCATAACTCTGTCCATCCCGCTTATTTTGAGTATTCTTCTATAGATCCACATCTCAAATGCCTGAAGTTACTGTATCAATTCTTTGCTAAGCGTCCATACTTCCATTCCATAAAATAAAACTCAGAAAAAAAACAAAAACGCTTCATTATATAGTTTTTTGCACAAAGGACTTAAAATATTCGACAGCCTTCCAAAAATAAAACAAAATACAGTAAATATAAAATAAAGGACTTTTTAATGACTAATAATTTTGTACTACAATATGTTTTTTAAGGTAAATCATGTGTTAGCCCATATAAAATCAAATATGGAACTAAATGAAAAGTGAACTAAATCAATAATATCGAGAAGACATAGGCATCTGACCATTCGTGTTCAGCAGTACTAATGTCGCTCGGAACCGTGTTCACCACAGTCCTATTATTATTGAAGAAATACAGGACCATAAATACATGTAAAAGAAAAAGAGAGACCTACTACGTCCAAAACCGTAATGCTGAAGTCAAATAAAGGTCTACTTTTCGATTATGTGTTGCTTTTGTGAGATGGATTATAAAAAACTAACCCATAAAAACCAAGTTTTTATTATACTCCCTTTCTCATTTATAGTGGAAACTGGTTTGGCGCTTAAACTACGTGTTGGGCTTCGGTCGGGCAACGCCACGAAAGGGAGTATTAAAAAATTTCCAAAAATTCAAAATTATACTATAATCAGGTTTAGTGTATACCAGATGCGTCGCAGTCTCTTCATACAACTGAGTAAGTTGTATGAAAAAACCATTAAAAATTTCTAAAAATCCAAAATTATGCTATAATTTTCTTTTTAACGAAAACACGAGTCTGCGTGCAAAGTTTCAGTTCGATTGGATCACGGAAAAAGGGTTTAAAATCGATACAAAGTTTTTTCGTCAGACAAGCAACCAGACGCTACGAGTTAAAAGAAAGGGAGTAAAAAGGTATACACGCCTACATATTGTAACGATGGTAAAGAGAAGAAATGGTGCACATTCGAGAAATGATGGAGATGTCTGGTACAGTCTGGAAGTGACGGGAACATTCTAACAAACACTAGAAATGTATAGAATTATCTCGGAGGTTCGAAAAACCAACGTATTTCGTATAAAAAGTTTTAACCGACGTGACATAACGTAACCAGCCAGAAAAACAACCGCAGGATTACCACCGCGCAGATTAATCGAAGCGACAGATATCGGGTGAAGTACTTGTAGTGCTAAAATTTGTGTCCGGTGTTTTCGTTTTCCATCCACAGCCACGACCCTTGACAATTTGTAGGAATATCAATAATTTTACAGAAATTATGGAAAATCGTTGAAAAAAAACGTCTCTCTCTGGGTGTTTGACTGTACCGAAAAAGCTTTTCTAAATAAGTTAGTATGGGAATAAAGAGGGTGCTTTTCTGCACTGGAATATAAATTATTCAGGTGAAATTATAGCCTGCCTCCCTTCTGCGCACGAGATCTTCATCTCGTATCAGATGTCAGAAACCTTTATTTCGGCTCTGATATCATCAACAACTTTTTACGTTTTGAATAAAATTTTGAGTTTTTTATTTACGTATTTATAACCTTCATAATACAATTTACAAGTATATTCCATTTAAACAATATATCTTAGAAAATTTTCAACGTATCATGAGATATATTTATTGTTTTAAAATAAAACATGATTGTTAAACAAAAATTGTAATAGTTAAATGATATTATTACACTTACAATACAAAGAACAAATCTGAGTTAATTAAAACATTCAACCTATTTTATTTTTTTTATTTGTTCCTGGAACCTAAACAGTTTATTTATATAAACAAAATATAATTAACAATATTTAGATCAATAATAAAGATTCAGAATACATAAATAAGAAATATTAAAAAATACAACATAAAACTAATAATATTGGTAAAAAAACGATAGATAATATTTGAATTATGGTTAAGGGAGAGAAAGCCATAAGAAGTGTATATAGGTAGAACCATTTGTTGATAATACTGATCTTTATATATTTTATATATTTTCTTTAGGGTAGCGAGGTTCATACTTAGTAAAATGATGTCAGTCAAATAAACGTTATGAGCGGTGAATGAATGAATTTTATGCATAATTTACTCTACTTCTAGGACCATGGAAGAGATTTTTGGGCTAGTCTAGATAGAACGTTAAGAGATACCAGCTCCATTTGAATAGGATAGTCAATACTTCGATATTGTAATTGCAGTTATCCACTCGCTTGCCCCGGTCCAAAATCGATCTGGACTGGACTTCCACGGAGATCCCTTAATCTTTATACACTTACATAGAAAATAATCTAATTACGGTAAATTCTCAATAATTCATCGCGTAGCCGCCCGTTCGTCCAGGGGCAATCCTGACTATGTTTGTTTAAATGCGGGGTAAAAAAATCATTGTATTCGATCAACAGCACATCTATTTCTATTATTATAAAATATAGTTATATGTATTTTTTATTACCTACTTATTACTTTAATTATTACTTACTTATTATTATATATATGTACCTATTACTTACTTATTATTACTTGATTGTCTATACATATACTTATTACCTGATGAATATGTACATTTTATCACATAATTCTTTGTAAATGTATAATGTAATGATACTCCTCTACTACACACGAGTTTATGATACTCATGTAGTAGAGAAACATAGTTACATTCATAAGTTATTGTCCCTAGATTGTTAAAAAAATATTTAAAAAAAATTAAATAAATTAAAAAAATAAAAAAATATATGTAATTTAGAAAGCATATTATGAAAATTAGCTGAGAATAGCCAAAAATGTCATCCTCCGAAGTACGATATTTGCAGAGTAGAGCAACTACAATAGGCATTTATCAAATCATCGTTTGCTACTTTAACGTAACGTCTAGCTAATATTATCAAAATAGACATTTGACCATTCCGACATATGTATCGTTGAACATAAAGCACCATAAAACCATTTACCTGACTATTTGGAGGGAGAGGGGTGCTCGCTGGAGCGGGAGGGCTCGTTGGGGCGGGCGGGGTAATAGAGCGAGAGCTGTTCCCTTTAATGGGGGCTGGAGAATAAGAAAAGTTGGAATAGCCAGGGGATGGTGTGGCCGCTAAAGGAAGCTATTGCAGAACATAAATTCTCTCCTGAAAAAAGGGCAAGAAAAACGGGTGCTGTAAAATTATAATAAGACAGAGTTATAAAGATTCTACTTTTCTACTGAGTTACTCACTTTTCTCAATTTTTTTCTTTGGTATTCAAAAGACAGCTTAATGATATAAGTTAGTATTTTTTTATATAAGTTGTTGCGAAAAACCCATCTTAAAAGATGATGTTACGAAAAATGTTAGATTTATATCAATTGTTGATTTAAGCCTTGACATTTTTTTTACTTAATTGTAGAGTTCTACAAACTTAACTCATTGACAGATAGTACCTACGAATTTGTTGAAAATTGATATTCACTTTGTGTTTATTATAATATATATTATTTTAATGTGACCCTTTTGTAGGAGAAATACGTCGTTTTTAGTGAGGGAGTTCCTTTTCTCAATAGATTAAGAATTATAAAGTTATAGATTAAAAAATAATTATAGAAGCAAGAAAAAATCAATTATAATTTTAGCAAGCTTTTTACTAATAGTTGTCAAACAGTAAAGTATTAAGGGATTACACCACCAGGAGGCATCAAAAAATACAATTAAAAAAAATTGATGCAACTATTACACTTACAAATTTTGTTTTACTATGATTGTTTATGGCATTTATTGGTGAATATTTTCATAATAAAATTATTTAGAAATTTTGAAAATTGCGGAGTTGTACCTATACTGTCCCACAAAGCTGACGTTCGCAGCTAATGGAGATAATCATGTCGCCATGGTTTGAGTGAAATGTAAAGAGTTAATTATTCCTTATTGAACGATGTAATGTCTATGATTTAGTCTAATGATTTTTTTGAATTGTGCAAACAATTGAACGATGCGTTTTTGAAAATAACTTTCATTTTTTTCTTAAAAAATTCGATGTTGAAAATTCTTAATAAGCAGAGGCTCATTTTACAAAAAATCTTATGTCAGATCGTAGATAATATTGTTAGTAAGATTAATGTAGAATTTGAACAAAATCGGCGTTATATTTGGTGAAATATGTAATCCACCATATATTTACTCCACCACAAAAAAATAATTTAATTTGTTTAAAAATTTACTTTCCATGCTTGCTACAATTATTAGTATTATAAACTCTACTCTTTAATATTCAACCTGCAATAATATGCAACCTGATTTTTATTTATATTGTTAGTTTCCCGTAAATAAATAAATAAATAAATAAAAATAAATAATCTAAATACCTATTAACATACTCGCGGTATATAGGTTTGCATTGAAACGTCATTAATAACAGATGGTCTTCTAACGCAGGTAAATAATTATAGTATAGTTTTTAAAATCAAGTCTATCAAAGCCAACATTTAGGAAATGATATGGCTCCGGCTCTTGAAATCATTCATCGAGTGTGCATGTGTTGTGTGTGCTGTACTGTAAAAATTTATTTTATAATATGAACACGACTTCATGACGAAAAAATGAAATATTTCCGAAATTATCAACCGTACTGGCCTGCCAAAATTTCCATTTTGAGTTCTTGTTGAAACATACTTAAATATTTGGACGTTCTGGAATCCAGAATTTTTTGGTTATGAGTTAAAAGCTTTGGCATTATTTTTTTTAAACATTTCGTTAAAGCATTACTGTATATTGTCCTCGCGATAGAGCAGGGTGGTACTTAAAAAAACCCTACACTTATATTAGACCTTTTCTTTAACAACGGCCTATAATTGCACTCCTACTGTTACAGCTCATTGTAGGATAATTACTTAACCATTATTCCACCCAAAATTCACTCGTAATAAAAATTCTGGCTATTCACCTTCTAGTTGGAAACAAATGCTTTTTGCTGTAAGCGTCTACTAGGCTCATAAATATAAAGCAAGTTATATAACATAGAAAACAAATAATAAGATCTATGAATTGGAATCCACCACAAATTCATTCTACGAGCAAATGCTTCTATATTGGGCCATCGTTTCCGCCTCCCAGATTGTCAGTGTTTTAATGCTATAGCAATTTTCTCGCTTCGTCACGTCGTCACTCTTGCGACACGGCGAGGAGTCCGCTATGGTGTTGTAAGATCAGTACAGTGAAAATATTCAAGCAACTATGGCCTAATATTAATAGTTATGGAGATATGCAATATCAAATTTCGCATTTGTTTTTCAATAATTCTGACTTATTTTTTTCAATCAGTTGAAATTTTATTGTGAAAGCTAAAATCGATTATGGAAAATTGATTTGCTTTAATACAAGGCGAAAAAAATTATTAAAACCTTGCGAAAATTGAAAATAGATTTTTACAAGGTTTTTATCATTTTATTTGAGTTGTATTGAAGCTTATGAATTTTTTTATAATCGATAAAAGTTACTGTTTTTTGCAAATAATAAGTCAGAAACAAAGAAAAAAAATGCGATCTTTTATATTGCATATCTTCATAACTATTGAAATTAGGTCATGGCTGCTTGAATATTTTCGACTCATTATCAAGACAGGAATCCACCAGTAAAACTTTTGCTACTAGCTATGAGACCCCCTGTATAGTAAAATATCAAGTATTTTCTTGGTATGTATTATCAAATTTACAATGACCGAGAAACACGTAACACTCTCTGGCGTATTGTGTACGAAGTTCCTTGTTTAATAAACTGTAAGTTGTTTCTTTGTTGTAAGTTGGGTGGGGTGTGTAAGTGTGGGGGGAGAGAAGGAGGTCCCGCTGCTCGCCGGGGGATGATGGCGTGACTGGAGGAGTTGAGGGTGGAGCTGGTCGTGAATTTCACGTACAGGGTTGTGGACGATTAACGGAAATTTCTGCGAATAAATCGCCAGTTCTTTCAATAATTACTACCTTATTTTTGACTATTGCGGGTTCGCTAATTGTTATTTCAACGATCTAAGCTTTTAAGGCGAATGGTAGAAATTCTTTATTAATTTATTTATACGTACGTATATTATATTTCACAATTGTATATATGTCGCGGCCATCTGGTTAAATTAGCCAGGTAACTGAACGCCTAGGTCGTTCATTAAACGCCGGCATCCAATTGGAGGCCTAGGCCAATAGTTAGTTGAACTAGAAACACTCAACGTTTAATAATTTGACGTATTGAGAGTCAGATCTTTGAAGATGACTGACCAAGACAGCCAAGTGATTCAAATCTAACCTAACCTAACCTAAGCTAACCAAACATCACAAATTCATTAATATCCACTTTAACTAAATGACTACGCGACGTTCAGCCATCTAGTTAGATGTTGCGCACAGTGACTTGGCTAGTTGTCTTTCAGCCATTTCATTGGATGCCGGTGTTCCAGTCAAGGCGTCCAACTACCTGGCTAATTTAACCAGACGGCTGCGACATATAAAATGCTCTGCCGCGCTAAGGCACGAATTTTACACTTTTTATAAGCGGTGTGTTTACGGATGTTAACATACCTAGGTTGTGTTAGTTTTTTTCTAATGAAAAGGAGAAGAAGGCACAGCAAAAAAAATAAAAAAATTATTCAGTAATGTAATAATTATTTAAGTAGCCAATTGGTGTAGCAGTCATTATCTCTATCTTCAGAATATAATTTTTTACAACCGGTGAAGAATTTTCATATTTCTTACGAAATTCACAGCGTTTTGATCCACACTTTTTAATGTATGAAGGCAGGCAGTGTTTTTCGTGTGAATTTATCAAAAAAACATTAATTATTATTAAAAAAGTTATTAACTGCTTCAGACTATTTTATATTTCAGGCTGTTCATAGTTTTGTTAATACCGTAGAATACTTTATTACGAAAGTTTGACGCTTAGAAAGCCTTAATAGCTCAGAAAACTTGTCTGATCAAAAACTATGTAACCTTTATATTCTTAGATAAACTAGTATTCTTGTAACTTTATAAGTAGATTTATAACTTTATGAGAAGATTATATTCAGGAATATATTTTTTACAATTTTCAAAAGTTTTAATGTCAATTATATACATTCTAAATCGATTTCATGAGTTGCGATTATACTAATGGCCATATTTATCGGCTACATGTAATTCCCTGATTTAGATAATTTAGTGAAATGCGGTTATCTTATACAACTTACATGTAAACTATACTTATATGAAAATAAATTCAGTGATTTAATGATTTGGGCATCCTTTTCAAGTATGATTATATATAGGGTGTCCCAGTAGCGAAAACTTTGTAGGTGGATTTCTGCCTTTATTATGAGTCGAAAATGTTCAAGCAACAATAACCAATAGTTATGGAGATATGCAATATCAAATTTTCCATTTTTTTCAATATCTCTGACTTACTTAAGGTTATTTATGAACATTTTATTCAACTTGTATTCAAGCGAGTAAATTTTTCATAATCGATATAAGTTACTGTAATGAAGGTTCAACTTTTTGTAAAAATAAGTCAGAAATATTGAAAAAAAAAATGCAAACTTTGATATTGCATATCTCCATAATTATTGATACGAGGCATGGTTGCTTGAATATTTTCGACTCATTATCAATGCAGGAATCCACCTGTAAACTTTTTCTTGTAGCCTTGAGACACCCTATATAAATAATTCGGGAATCGCTCAGTAAATAGGCTTGTTGTTTAGTTTGTCAAAAAAAATTAATATGTTTCCACCACGTCATAAGTTTAGTATACCTATAGTTTGTAAACCAAACAAGGTCGTATCACAAAACCATCATTATAAACTAATTACACCATGTTCCAAATGAGAACAACATTTGGGCGGCGACAAATTAACCATTAAGGTCTCAAATTATACAAAATACACATTAGCCGACTAAAACAACTTGAGTGCTAAATATTCATTCACGTAGACCTAAACATGGTGCCTACAATCAGTACATTGAAGCGTGAATGGTACGTCATTATATAATTTCGAAAATAAAAGCAAAATTAAATATTTATGTGTTAAAATATTATTCTTCTTCATCAGCCTTCGTCTTTTCACTGCTGGATATAGGCCTCTTCCTTAATTTTTTTATATTATTACGATATATTAAAATTTGAATATACGATATATTAAAATTTGAATATACCTACAACCCGTAAAAAATAACGGACTTTTATTATATATTTCGGCCGCCAGTTAAGGATGTGAGAACAGCGCTACAAAGAATAACGTAGCGTCTTGATAACGTTATTGATGGACATTAAAAAATCTAGAAATATGTTTTTTTTTGCTTCTTATACCATTATAATATCCTCAGATCATTAATCAAAATATATAATTCGCTATGTAATATTGTTTATCACTAACGCTACCAGATGGTTCAAATATTAATGAGTTGTAAGAACCATAAAAGATCATTTTCTATTTAATATTGTCCATCTACAGTCTTAATTGGTGGATGAAATATATAATAAAACATCATCATTTTTGAAGGGTTCTAGCTTGTTATTATGGATGTGTTAAATTCAATTTTATTTTTCATAATAATATATAAATAAATTTTCTATGCCACATTCAAGTTTAACATGAAAAAGGAGATAATTTATTACAGGAAAAAATCATTCGATACAATATCTCTATTATGCTTATCATTTCAAAAATTTTGCATGTGAGGTACAGTAAAAAAAAACAAATGCGAAAAACATATAAAATATAATGTTAACAACACCGTGCACTGTTCATTGCAGTCAAATATTGGTATGGGATTATAAATACTCATAAACGCAACATCTCATCTGGGGGCGAGACAAGCAACTGCAGGGGCAAAAACCCCCAAAAATAAACAGATGGCCCATCTGTAATGGGGTGGAATGATTGCTCGCACATTCTTGCTGGTGTTATGAAATATTGAAAATAGGGGTAGTTATGTGACGCACGCCTTACCGTGGTGAACAAGAGGTGCATTAAATTCAAACAAGTGTTTTCTTTACAAAATATCGTATTTCTTTTAATGTGATTAATTTACACATTCGTGTATTTTTATTTATTTGCAAATTTAATTATGGTCAATTTTAGTTACATGAACGTTAGCCAACTCAGATGGAATACTTGCTTTGAATCAGAATTCAAGCCTCCTCATTTTTTAAAGTTTTGTTAATTTTTAGTTTTATAGATTGAAAAAAATAATCAATATTTACAAATGTGTAATATAAATTTAGGCTAATACTAAGTACCTTCTATCGTGACAAACGTAAAATACCTGTAATGAGCACGTACCTACAACACGAAGCAAGTGTCACTTATTAAATATGTTGTTCCAATATTTAAAAATTACTATGGAAAAAGAACATAACGGGTAAAAATACCAACGATATATTAGGTCCTTACATATGAAATTGGCGTTTTGCCGTACTGGCAAATTTGATCTCAAATATCTTCTCTTTGGTTAGGAATTCCAAATCCAAATTTATACAGCTATTTACTCATGTATTTGTGTTTTGAAAATTATAATTCATTTGTTTTTTCCTCAATTTTTTTTTTATTTGCGTCACTCAATTTACAAAATGAAAAACTTGAAATATCGCGTTATTTACGAGTACGAGTTCCACCGTGGCACCAGTGCTGCAGAAACGGCTCGAAGGATTAATGATGTGTATGGCGACGGTGCCGCAAAAGAAAACACAGTGCGTTTTTGGTTCCAACGTTTTCGTTCTGGAAATTTCGACCTGCAGAACAAGCCCCGTGGACGGCCGGAGACCAAAGTTGATAATGAAGAATTGAAGGCTATTGTGGAAGCGGATCCATCGCAAACCACATCCGAGTTAGCTGCAGGCTGCGGTGTTAGTGATCAAACTGTTTTAATCCACTTGAAGCAAATTGGTAAGGTGAAAAAGCTTGAAAGGTGGGTACCTCACGAATTGAGTGAAGCAAATCAACAAACGCGCGTTGACTGCTGCGTTGCATTACTCAACCGGCACAATAATGAAGGGATTTTAAATCGAATCATTACCTGTGATGAAAAGTGGATCCTGTACGATAATCGGAAGCGCTCATCGCAATGGCTGAACCCTGCCGAACCAGCCAAACCATGCCCCAAGCGAAAATTGACTCCAAAAAAGTTACTTGTGAGCGTTTGGTGGACTAGTGCTGGTGTCGTTCACTACAGCTTTCTTAAATCTGGCCAGACGATTACGGCAGATGTCTATTGTCAGCAACTGCAAACCATGATGGAAAAGCTAGCTGCTAAACAACCGAGGCTGGTTAATCGCTCTAGGCCACTGCTGCTTCATGATAACGCTAGACCACACACTGCACAACAGACGGCTACCAAATTAGAGGAGCTTCAATTGGAATGTCTAAGACATCCACCGTACTCTCCTGACCTTGCCCCAACAGATTACCATTTTTTTCGAAATTTGGATAACTTCTTGCAAAGGAAAAAATTCAACTCCGATGGGGCAGTCCAAACCGCCTTCAAAGATTTTATTGATTCCCGTCCGAATGGTTTTTTTAGTAAAGGGATCGATGAACTACCTATGAGATGGCAAAAGTGCATAGATAGCAATGGTACATACTTTGATTAAATAAATATATTATAATAAAAAAAAATCGGCTTTATGTTCCTCCCATACTAAACGCCAATTTCATATGTAAGGACCTAATATTATAATAGTATGGCCCTCGACTCTATTGGATTAAATTCATAAGCGAAGGTCAAGGTGGCATGCAGGGAGTTTATTATGAAACAAAGTGAATGGCAAACATGTTAATTAGTTCATCTATTGTTAAATCAAATCTTATTTGCACTACATATGTATATTTTATGTGTATATTTTGTTAGTTTTATAATATGAACCCATTGATAACCAGATATGATTAGTGCTATAAAAAGAAATTCCACAGTCAGGTGCTAAATTTCGTGATGTTGCAATACTACAAAATATATCTATATGTTCACAAAAAGTTTAACTGTATTATGAATTCGCGTATCCATAGATTGCTCCGCCTAGGCAATTAATACAGCTCTGTTGATATATTTTAAGCTCATACACTATACACATACAAAAGATAAATCATCTTATTTTCTATTTTATAGTTCTCCTGCAAACTTAATCTATAATTAATTGTATTTATCTTATTATTATTATTCTTTATTTTTATTGTTGATATTCTTTAATTTTTTGTAATTTTCTGCTTACATACTTAGACAGCTATGCTATTTGAATACTTTATGTTTCATATCATGTAAAAGCGCAATTCGGAGCGTATATAATAAATAAATAAATATAACATGTTTAAGTTATTAATTTTCATTTAATTTCGTTGCCGAGAAACTGAAGTTTATTATATATTTAAACAAACTTATTAGTAGGTACTTCATTATTATTAATTTTCCATATATCATTTTTATATTTTAAGTATCTATACTTTAATTTTTATTTTATTTATTAGCATACAATTATATCCTAACGAAGGGGGCATGGGCTCTGAAACATGTTGATATTTATCAATACATAAGTGGTGAAAACAAAATGTGTTTTTATTAACTATATAAACAATTTTTACATACGATAAATTTTTAACGTGCTACTTATAATTTAAGTACAAAGTTAAATATGTTAAGTATAAATTCAATAATAAGAAGGAAAGAAAGGAGATGGTTTATTGTACAAATTTGTCTCAGTTCCTGACAATTTGAGTTATTATTATATATGTTATCTGTTTAACTATTTTACAACGTTTTATATTTTAGCATTGTAATTTAAAAATTTTATTCTTGAGAATTAAACCACAAAACTTCTTTAAAAGCGTGTATGTAACAGGAGCCTACGAAAAAACTTTTTTTAATACATTTCGCTTTTGTCCGCATTCTATAATTAATTGACGGGTGGTTTTTCGTTGGACAGGAAGTCTTACAAAGCAGGGATGAATTTTGTAATTCTTTTGCTCGAGGTACCCCTCAGAAGCAGCCCCCATTCTTCTCTCACGCAGATACAATCAACCACGGCCGCTTCCACATAACCAGAAGCTCTTAATCTTGTCAGCCGAATGGCGAAGTTCACAAAAAATGCTAATGTCCCGCACGATACGGCCGTTTAATTTGCGACTCGGGGCACGAACGAGGGGCTAGATTTTTTATTTTATGCGGTATCTACTTCCTTGCACTGTAAGGGTACATAATTTATATTAAATTTCCCCGGCACGCTCGCTGAAAGTGTTGAACAACCTGATCGGGCTAGGTCGTGACTAGATTTAGTCACTCTTTAATATTTCAAAAAAGTATTAAACTTCGAGACATGGCGCTGTGTCACGCAATTTAGAAAACGATATTAAGTGTATAAAATTAAGATTTTTATTTAAATTAATCACAAATTCACTCAGTTAAAACCACTATATTTTTTAGTAACTACAACCAGTTTCGGAACCACCGATCTTTTGTCAGGTAAACTGCAAACTAAACATTAACATTTTAATATATATATATATCTTTTTAACATAAGTGCATGCTGTAAGTTGGGACTTGACATAACCATTGATTGTATTAAATGTATATATTATTAAGATCTCTTTGTGTGTCCCCAACTAAGTGTGTCTACAGCATGCACCTATGTTTTTTTTTTTAATTTACGCTTCAACAGGCTTCAACAGACAAGAGGCTCAATTGCAGAAGCGAAACATTACAAAACACCCAGGCTTGAGTAAATCACACAAATTAATTGTTATCTCGCCGGAAATCGAACCCGGAGCCCTTGGTGTGAGAAGCCAATGCCCACTGGGCCACGAGGGCCGCTGTATTAAATTATAGTATTTAAAAAGATTAAAAAAAAATACAGTTAAATTTTAAACACTTTTATATATATACAGAAATAATTTTAAAAAAAAACATTTAAAACAGACAGTAAAATAATGTCATACGGCAGTTATACGCAAAAACGAGTTCCTAAAAAATATAATTGCCCATTTTTTTCTAAATAAAAAAAATAAGGCTTTTGTTTTATTGATTATTTCTTACTTTCGAATTCCAGACTACATTCAGAAAGATACCAGTTCTTGTGATAAGTCCTTGTGACTTACTACAGTTACGATATCGTTCCAGTTGACGTCCTCCTGTCTGCAGGCTGCCTCTAGCTTATATCTTTGGTTGCTGAAAATGGGATAAAACATCATTTTGTGCGGAGATTTTCTGATTTTAATATTTTTACTTATAGTCTCCCGACTAATATTAGTGAAAATAATATACGACATCAAGAATTAAAAATCTTCCAGCTAGGCACAAGCCCCTTGTTTCGTACTCACCGCGCGCGGGCCGCGATTTAGGTTGGTCGGACTGTCACCCGATGTGTTCTGCGCCAATCGCTAGCCAGGATTCGAATTTTTAAAAATCTGCCCAGTGACAGTTGAAAAGCGTGTCAGGTGTCGTTTTTCGATGAGAACCGATATTCCTCTTCGTGTGTGTTCAACATCAGTTCAATTTAGCCTTCCAGAAGAGACAAACCAACTGTTTCGGATTCGACAAAACCAGGAGAATCTCGATTGAAGCGGCACTCGACTTATCAGGAAACCGCGAGTACAATTTGTCCACTGCGTCGTAGTTAGCTTTGGCCGAGTGTATCTCGGGTGTCATTTACTGTCGATTATTAATCGGCGGCGATTGGAAAGGAAAATCTTTCTTTCTAATATCCGACCCGCGTGCGATGGTGGCGAGACGTTCGTCATCGTACACCCCTAATGGAAACTCAATACAACATTGTCATGAGAAAATACACAACTGGCCCCAAATTTTGTAAAACAAACATTTTACCATCGGTACAATAACGACACGGCGCAGACGAAACAATATTCAAACATTATTTTTTTATAAGAATAATAAAGCGAACTGATTCGTGATGTCAAGCATGATATATAAAACAATCAAAGCATTTTTTTCATAACAAGTAAACCACTTTTGTCCTTAAAATATAACAGCTTTAGGGATAAACTTATTCTGAAAGTGAGCTAATAAAATCATCATCATCACTCTTGACTCTACAACCCCTGGTGGGTCTTGTCCTCCTCGAGAGTCTTCCTCCACTCATCTCGGTTTAGTGCCAGTTCTCTTCAGTTCAGAAGCTCCAAGGCAGATATGTCTTTGAGGACGTTATCGCTCCATCTTAATTTTGGTCTTCCTAAGCTTCGCCCTATCGGCCATGAGTTCAGCAGGAATTTTGGTGCTTGATGCGCTGTCATTCTCTCCACATGACCCAGCCACCGTAGTCTTCCCAGTTTTATAAATTGTGTGACGTTTAGCTCCAACAGAGTGTAGAGCTCATACTATGTAGTTAATAAAATATATGTACGATAATAAAATTGTTATCATTTTATTAGTATTTTAATATATGATGTATATTCTGTACAACTCATGCTTCAAAGTACTGACTGCACGCACCTAGTATAGCGTATACTTCGGATATATACTTTTATAAAAAATATTTTCTTGTAAATATTCTGAGTGACATTAGTTTTCAAAAGCAGTTTTGGTCAGTTGTTAGTGAGCAACGATACTATCGATGAATTAAGTAAAAATCATTTTATATAATAGTTAATTAAGGATATACCTATATCTACCTTATACGGTTTTATCTTTTTCATTTAATATATTGTGTACTATCTATAAAGATCCATAAAAAATACTGAAACATTTTTATATTAGAGTTCAGGAGGATCGATCAAATTTCCGCATCGGTAGATTGAAGATCGCCATTTTGTTAGTGATAGGAAGAATTCCGACCCTTCCTGTGGAATCTTCCGGTGTTCACGAAATGTGTCTCGCGACGTGTTAAAATTTTATGTGATGTATGGCAAGCGCGCAAGATAAGCACAACGTATAATCAAATATTTTGTATTTGTATATTTTTATTTACTTGTAAAAAAAACCCTTTTTTAAAATATTTTTTATATAAAAAAATAATAATAATATAATAAAAGATTTCTGGTAGTTCATTGAACAATTTGAAACCTTTATTATATAACAAACTATTTTGCGTTCTTGCCAGTTTTGTTATTGGATGCCTAAAATCCCTCCTTCTTCTTGTAGGACGGGTGTGGACCTCAAAATTGTATTTCATATTTTTATACATTTATACTACAATATAAGTAAAGGGAATAATATAAAATAAGGACTTAAACCCACAATCTATTAACATTATATTTATCGATCCCTTTTTTATTATTTTCAATACTTTTATAAAGAAATTGTATCTTGTTATAAGTTTATGTAGGTATGATAACAATGTACACGATGAGTTATCTCAAATTTGCTTGATGAAAATATTCGATTGTTCTATCTTGGAGTACTTAGAGTAGGGTTGATATCTCTATCAGACTATTAAAATTCCAAATTCCATACCTTATTAAATATAAAATGAAAATACTAATAATGTTGCAAAATCGGAAAATTATAACGGTTTACTATACACATTCTTTGATTTCTTTCTGGGGATTGAATCTTTGAATCCAATTATCTCTGAATGCCATTTTTTTAAATGTCAGAGTGCAAGACTGGGGTGCGATTTGTTGCCTTCATGTCTCCAAATAATCTCTCAGAAGCAAAATCCATATCTCAGAGTTTATAACGGTCTATTATAAAAACAGTATAAGAATCCCTAAAAATTAAATATCATAATTCTGGTTTTGAATTTTGATTTATACCAGAAACAAATTAGATATACGCCTTTAATTAAACGACAAAACCAACGAAATGATGGTTAATCTATAAATCTATAAATCCCCTGCTCTGAACGTGTAATGTAAGGCACGTAGAGCTACCCCTGGTGAGCTCCCTCTGGCTGGCCTCCACCTAGGGGAGGGCGATGAGTCACCCTCCGGGAAGTTTCATTACCTGCGGCCAATTTATTGCTATTTTTTGTCTGGTCTCTGCTTCGGTGCGTACTTTATTACTTCGGTTTGCCCCCACCCCGGGGAGAATGCCATTTTTATGAGTAATTAACATTTTCCGTAAAAGCATCTCCGCTATTTCAATAAGCTGAGCTGTAACTCTGTAACTTTAGTAACAGGGCTTTACGGACCTAATGACACTCCACAAAATAGTCAATAACAAACTTGACATCCCTTTAATACTTTCATATTTTTCTTCTTTTAGTGCCAATCTAGTTATTGAACGTAAGCAAATTGGTGATCATAATCTTGCTAGCAATAGCTCCAGATACGTATTTGGATCAAGATATATTTTAGATTTCTCACAAAGACGGAGCTATTTATATGTGAAAGTGGATTAAAAGTATTAAATTAAAACACAGATCAGTTTGTTTTCACCACTTTATTAGATTATACAATCTACATGTTTCGAGAACAATGTTCTCTCCTTCAGGATTTTTTGTACTAAAAATTGAAAAAGGAAACAAAGTGATTTGTGTATTATTTTAATAATAATGTCACCACAAAGTTCAGGCCTTCTTTCAGAATATTCTTCGAACAATTAAAAGTATGTTATCAGGTAAACCTGGTCGTATCAAGTTTTCCGCAGCCGTCCTCACTTTCTGTCGCTACCAATACCTATTCTTCTTCTTCTTCAGCCTTCATCTCTCCACTGCTGGATATTCCACTGGCCTCTTCTATGCCGTCCTTCTTTGTTATTCTGTTATTATTTCATAACCTTCTTTGTCATTCCATGCCGTCCTTCTTTGTTATCTTCCACGCCATCGTTCTTTGTTATTTGCTAATTGTAGCAATTTCTTTCCCCCCACAGCGGTTATATCGTCGGCCTATCTCTTTTGAGGTCCTACGATCCCTCTTTTATTCTCCCAAGGTTCATCTTGTAGCATCCTGTGTCCAAAAATAAAAAAAAATATTGTGAATATATTTGTAAACTGAATTTCCCATGCCTCATTGTCTCAGATTCTTCAGCCAGGATGTCCTTGTCTTTTTGGATGAAGAATCTGAACTCTATCAATTGACATTTAAATTATATGTCGTAAATAAAACTCTTATATTTTGTGAGTTTTTGGACGGTTAAAAATTTAATGAGTTATTTAAAATTTTAAAATAATCCTTAGTACAAACAGTACAGTACAGATAAATATTTAAAAATGTTTTTTTGAAATTTTCATTAAACAATGAAGATAGATAAGTTTTGAAATATAGGCTGATTTTTAACAAACCATTATATTAGATTGATACTTTTTATGATAATTAACTAATATTTAATATTATGTAGAATTGAGCTTACATAATATATTGACATTCAAATGTAAAATAACACAAATGTTGGACGGATATGTTTTGATTCTTAACGACTTTGGAAAGTCTGAACATAGAACTTAACGTCATATCTTTGCCCAATTCAAATAGGTTTAACAATTTCATGAGCAAAGTCATCCTTTAAATTCTGTAGTTATGAGAGTAAAAAACAAAATACTATCAATATTTAAAAATGATACAGTCGCAACGAATGGATCAAAGGTATGAAAATTGTTTTATCTTTTCTGAAAAAAATGACTGCTGTCCATTAGAGAGATATGAGTATCCCATATAGCAGGGGTAGAAATAAGCGGCTCGCAAGTCGCATGCGGCTCTTTGCACAGACGTTTGCGGCTCTTCAGTCATAAACTCAGAACTTCATCGTCAAAATCAAAAGTCGAGTTCCGTATTTGACACATAGTACTGGACACATAGTACAAATATTGCCAATCATGCTAGCTTTGCGATCTGTGTGGAAATCTCTAAAAGGGAAAAACCGTTTCACAGATGGTATTTCATTAAAGAATGCTTTGTGAAAACATCTAAAGACCTTTTTTATGACTTTAAAAATAAAGAAGCAGCAAGTCGAAGATATTGAACTGGTTTCTGCAATGTCGATTGCAACTGATGAGTCGTGTGATATTTGTGATACAGCACAAGTAACAAGCCTCTTTGTGCAATATATGTCCTGTGTTTCTGTATATTTGGCTCTACATATATATGCGAATAAACATTCTCAACAATAAATCTAAAAAAAATATACTTAGAAGCAGAATAACGGATGAAAATTTAGAATCATATATTCAATTAAAAATAAGTAGCTGTCTGTCAGATATATTATAGTAAAAGAAAGCTATCAAAAGCGATGCATGGAAGCCGTTCTTATCAAATTTTTACAAAAAAATATCGAACATTTTTTTCCCTAAAATGTTATACATATGTATATTACATATCGTCATAATCGTAAAATAACGACGCATGTGATTTTTCTCAGGTTTTCAGAAAAGCAGTTTGAAGTTTTATTTACATAAAGACACTTTGTGTCATAGCTCGATAACTACAAAAAATTTTCCTTTGAAACTTGGGTTAGTTATTTTAAGTTGATGCTTTTCAAACCTCAAATATAGTCAGCACAGTACAACGACGTTTTTACACATGCTGCATTGTTCTACGATCGCAAATCAGAACCGTCATTATACCGACTTCGTATAAAGATGGTCAAATTAATGACAAAAAATACACTTTTTATATACCATTAGATGGCTTCCTATTTTCATTTTTTAACGATCCAAATAAGTCAATTTGGAATTTTTTGCACATCCGTCATTGTTCTATGATCTTCACCATATATGCGGCTCTTTAGTACTTTGTTATCCTGTTTCCATGACAATTTGGCTCTTCTAACTCGACGAACTGTCGAGCCCACCCCTATACGATACACGTATGTGAACATTCATAAATATGCATACGCGATACGCTTAATTCATTTTTGCCCAGACTAGAATTTTATAATTAATTGAGTTTTCGGTCCACAAAGTGTTTTAGCAAAATTTTGCCGGGATTTTTGGGGAAAATTTATGGCAGTATTTTGTAGCCGGCCATCGGGGGGGGTCGAGTGGCTTTTGACTCAGTCGCGCCACTCGCGTTCGGGGTCGCATTGTGTATGTATATAATACTCCTCTGTTGGCATGCAAAGTTCGCTGGGGTGACTTTGCAACTTGCTGAATAAAGTATACACGGCCAATTAAAGCCCCATTCAATTTATTGGACTGGTGTTCTGCGTATATTCCTATACATTTATGGCTACGAGTTAAAATTATATTATTTTTTAGGAAATTATTCTTGTAATATTAAATGACACTCCAGTAACGGTAGTATATACTCGTATTTGTCAAGGGCACGAAGTGTTGTATTTATTTTTCAAAATATGAGTCAGGTGTTACAAATAATTTTCTGGATGAATGCGGGATGATTTGTAGATGATTTTTATGATAAAGGAACTTTTAAAATATGTTTTATAAAAAAAAATTAAATAAAAAATACCTTGTAATAATTCTCTCATAATGTAACGATAATTCTTTGTGGATGGAATGATATTTTATGGGTTTTTTCAACATTTTTACATTATTTAATTATTTTTAAATTATTTTAATTGATTTTTACAATTTTTTAAATTATTTTCCAATTACTTTTGTTATATTTGTCCGCTAATACATTAAAATATACTGAGGAACTAGACTAGAATGCTTTACACTTCAATAATCTATCACATCCATATTTTTTTCAAGTATTATACGAGTTTTTTTTGTATTTTTTTACAAACTAGTATAAGTAACTAATTTTACTTTCATGTTTTGTATTTTTCACTTTAAGACTGAATAATGAGTCCAATAAATAATTATTTTAAAATACCCGTACACCCGCAAAAAATCATGGGACATAATAATTACAGGATTTTGAAGCTGAAAATTCATGAATAGAAAACCATTTGAAGAAGAAAATCATATGTTTTTTGAAACTGACTTTATTCGCCTTAACCTTACACTAAATATTAATATAAAACTATATATAAAAATAAAAATCACTAAATATTAATATAAAAATGTCAATACCGTGTAATTTGGTGAGGTGATCCTTGCGTATTCAGCGAGTTACGAACGATACAGATAGACAGATAATGAAATGTAAAAATATTTGGATAGATGCATTGATTTACTTAATCCTTTAAATGCTACGAGTTGTTTACGTTCCAAACATGTGTGACACACACTTTTCACTTTGCAGAGACAGGATTAAACACGATTGTCAATGCTATATATTTAAAGTCTATCGACTATTTGTGGACGACAATTCTCAGCAGTTTATAGACAATTAAGCCTTATAGTAAATAATGAAATAAAACAATCAACTTTGTTTTTTTCCACTTATATTTAAGCCACTTGTTTCACTACATGTTTCGGAAACGTCCGTTTCCTTCATCAGGTGAATTAAGACAACAAAGTTGATTGTTTTATTTCATTATTTATTCATAATGGATTTCCACAAGGTAAACGCCGTAACATTTAATTACTTAAGCCTTATAGTGTTTTACTGAAACCTGTCTCTAACATGTGTGGTAAATATTAGCTCTAAGTATTTCTTTTTTTATGAATACTTCTTCTTTTCGTCTTTACGTATCATGTAAGATTTTTCCGATGCTGGTTCTCACTCTGGCATAAGCTTCTCTGTCCTGTGCTAGCCAGAACAGTTCGTCAACCTTGTGTATTCCGGTCCATTCCCTGATCTCTCTCAGCCAGGACATCTGCCTCCTGCCCACGCCGCGACTACCTTCAATCTTTCCTTTTATAATGAGATGCAGCAGACCATATTTATCGTTACGGAAGATATGTCCCAAGCACGCCAGTACGAGTACTTTGAATACTACATAAATTGTGGGTATAAAAGCAAAGACACCGATATCCAAAAAAAAATAATGCAATCATCGAGGATTACTTATTTATAATGTACTGCAATTAAGTTTTTACAGGAAACTTTAGCCTATGATTTTATAGGAAACATGATTTTGGAAGGGATAGATACATAAAATATAGAATTCAGTACATTTTAAGTTAGTAATCCTCGGGTCACCATATATATTTTCACAATATTTAGTGCTAATATTGTATATTTAATTAGTCACAATATTTAGTGCTATATTTATGTATTCAAAACATTTTTTTAATTTTGTTGATATTGCTGCCTTTGCTTTTATACTCCACAAATAATACTTTTTTCTTATATTTTTCCACACAGCATTTCAACTGTTGAAATAAATGAAATTTAAGACGATACTATGTTTCATTGGTTTAATATCAAGACTAATTTCGATGCTAAGGAACCATACCTATTCAGTCATACAAAGTAATCGATTTCAAGCCCAAAGCACGAACTAATATGGAACTCGCACGCAAGTTGGATCACCCGGTTTATTCATCAATCCAGTAGGTACCTATAAATTCTGCTCTTAATTATTTATTGAAATTTAAAATGTAAACGTTTATTTTTTAAATATCTTCATGTCACTAAGAATAAAGAAATTGTTTATCCCGGACACATGTATAACACACCTTTGTTTAAAAATATTTTTATAGTTTCAAAAAAATATCCTTAAAAATCCCCAGTTAAATAAAAGTGTTTACACGAATTAATTTTTTTTATTTAGTTAATTACCCTAATTTCAGGTAGGGATTCTAACCATTGCACTGCTTAGAAATCACTGACATGTAAAAATAACAGTTTACAAATATAATAATACTCCATACAACGTTCAAAAAAAGATAACAGGTTTTCAAAATTAATTAGTAGATTGTAGAGTAGAGTAGTAGAGTAGAAAGTAGTAGAAGATAGTAGATTAGCTTCAATAGATGGTATTGAAGCATTATATTAATTATAAGATAATATTACACCACTATCGATTACGGATATAAAAAGATTACAGCCCAAATTCTTAGCATGGGAAAAGTACTGAGATGGATTTTCAACACTTCCAAAATCTATTAGATTTCCAAAATTTGAGGCATCGGTTACAAACGTGTATCGAAACGGGTATCAAAAATATGATTGCATTAAATTTTAACGCAAAATGATAGTAAATAATGCACTTGTATGTATTATTGCTACTGGTATTTGGTAATTTTATATCAAAGTTTATTAGAGGACAAGTAAGAGCTATCTGGATCTATCAATGGTGAAAATAAAAACAAGCGAAAAGTGAAAATATTTTCACGAGCCATGGCTAAGGGAAGAATAAATAAAAATACTGGAAAATAATTAGCGATTTGTTTATTAATGATTAATTAATTAAAACGTATAAAGTCACGTAAAACAAATCAAACATAACGCTATTTTTAAAAACGTATATATTACTCGTAAATGAACACTTTATTATCGCTGGTAACACGTATTTTTCTTCACTCGCTACTTCGCTCCATATCGGTCGCTACGCAATTCACAACTGACCACCCGGGACATCGTCTAACTGAACTATCAAACACGACAACTCTTGCGCCGCGGCCTAGTTCCGTATGTATATCCGAAAATACTAGTATTTTTGTACTTTCTAGATTATTCTAGTTTTTAAGAGAAGGTTTACCTTGCTTCTAGAGTGTACCAGGCATTTCTAGACGTTTGTAGACCTTTTCCGTAGGTTATAAATCACCCTAGATTGTTGTGGGCCGTTCTCGATCGACAATCGACAATATATAAAAAAATGCAAAATTTTCGTCGCAGTTTTTGTGTCACATTTTACTAGGGTTTCCGCTGAAACGTATCCTGTAGTAAAACAATAAGTGCATTATTTGTATACGCCTGTTCGCAATGTATCTTTGATCTAAATTACCGCTAATGCACGAAACTTGCTACCCCTAAACACGGGAGGGGCTGGTACCATCATTTTATTACTAAATGGATGCTGGCGAGGGGTGGAGGTACAGACGTATCTGATTGCTGCTTTTGACAAATTACTTATTGCTGGTGGAGTATTTGAGGACGGAGTACGCGGTGGGCTATGTATAGATAAGATAATAAATGTAATTACTCTGTTTGAAGTCAAGGGTTGAATAACGGTTTCAGGGAAAATATAAATTAGGGGTATGTATCTGTTAAAATCTTAAAGGGATGAATAAAATATATATTAGTACTTGTCCGCTTAATAAAAGTCAGCTATCATATTATTTTTTCAATTAAAGTACGTTTTATAGTTATGTTGCAATTTAAGAAAATAGTTGTATAGTGTAAAAAGATGTACAGATGTTTTCTGTATATATTTTTGACTGAATTATCTAATTTGTCTTAAATAAATAGCACAAGTATCTTAGACTCTTACTCGTAAACTAAGTTGCATATCTCATTTTATAATCTTGACTACAATTATTATTTAACAGACCTATCACAGAGTAGCAAAATTGGTGACATTCTATTTTCTTTAAATTATTAAGGTGGTTATGGATTGCCCAGGTTTAATGAACATGATTAATTATTGTATGCCCTGCCGCTATGGCACGATATGTTATACTTCATTTGTGGTGTATAAAAGCAAAGGCAGGAATATCCAAATTAAAATTGAATGCAGTCATCGAGGATAAATTATTTATAATTTACTGATTTTAGATTGAGATTTTTTAGGAAACAGCCTATTTTATAGGAAACATGACTTTGAAAGGGATAGATTCATAAAATCCAAAATTCAGTTTCTTTTTAAATAAGTAGTTTTCGATGAAAGCATTCAAAACTTCTGTTTTTGTTTTTATATCCCACATTTCATGTAGATGCTTCTTGCTTTAATTTTATGAACAACTCGTGTAAGCAAAGATTGCAGTCGGTAACGAATTTATTTCCCTGGATTTGTTTTTTGAAAATGTCAAGCTAGGTACGTGCCACCTTAATTTTTTTTATCATTTAATTTAATTACATTGTTTATTTTATTATTAAATATTTTTTCTTCAATTTTGTATTAAATGTATCTAATGATTTTTTTCTTGCACTGTATCGATGAATTATGAATTTCAAACATAAATAACAAATAAAAAAAGAGTATTGTCTTCTTATCTGTGAACAAAGTGAACAAACTTTCAAAGAATGGCTTGGAATTTTTACTGTGAATCTTCAAAGAAAAAATCTACATAACTATGTAAAAAAAACTTGTATAGTAAACACCATGATTCAAAAACGGAATTTTCTATTCTGGTAGAACACATAATTGATGTGATGCAAGAACTATATAGGTACTATGGCTTCAATTATTATTTATTATTATTTTTCAGTGATACATCTTCTACTTCCAATTAAAATATAGGTACCTATGTAAATATGTATGTAATGAATTTGCGTAATATTTTCTGTATATCTATCAGTTTTTTATTTAACTTATTTTAATTGGTGTGTGCACATTGGCCCAGCGACCCTTCGGTCGTTTTAAGTGGCAAATTCGTATACGCATCTCAATTTAACAATTATATGTAATCAAGATTAATTATAAATGTCTCACAGAGACGAAGCTATTTATATGGGAAAGTATGTATGGAAGACTTTATTGGCTTACGATCTGTCATGACTGGCTTTACTTTACTTAATGAAAAGCAGCGGCGACATCTATTTGTAGGTACTATTTCCGAGGAATAACAAATTTTCAACCATAGATGGCGCTAGCGTAGTTGTGTGAAATATATAAAATGAATTACATAAATAACACGTATATTACTTTAAAAAAATGATAGACGTGTGGTTGTTCTTCGGTGGAATCGGTGATGTTGCATTGTGTAAAGTGATCACTTAAGCCAGCCTTAAGAGTTAAGTGATCACTTAATAAATTTAACGTTCAACCATTCCACCATATTCCAACCATATTCCACCCAAGATCAAATACACATCTTTCGAATTTGAAGAGTTTTATTTTTGTTACTTATATATATCTTTTACATTATTTCATACAGCTACGCCATAGCCATCGACGGCTAAGATCTACTGATTGTGTTCTTAGAGCATACTTAATAAAACATTTATTTATCGATTGTAACATCACAATACATTGTATTTACATTAAAAGTTGTATTTAATAATGTTTAAATTCACATTGTAGATCTGATAATTACATTACCCGGGGACTAACACTTCTTTATAAAGCATAGTAAGTCATAAAAATGTCTGCGCTTTTTTCTTCAAAAAAAGGCACTCGAGACCCAATATAAGATAGATAAACAACCTAATTCGCTTTTCTTTCAAAGCATTAGCCTTTTCTAGTTATCCTCCCTTATTCTGGTATTTGTTTGGTCGTGTACCGACCTACCCGGCCGCATTGTTTCCATCCGCAACCTGCCCCGTTCTCCAGCGCGCCCCGGGCTCTGTAAAAAAACACGTGCGGCCACCCTCCTCCCCTAACCGCTGCCTTTGAGCCGCCGGGGTGGGTACACTGAAGGGTGGTCGAGTGAGGTGAAGACTGTAGTCAAGTCGGTGGAAAGGTCGCGGCATTGTTTCAGACTTGGAATAAAAGGACGAATTTAGAAAGACAAGAGTACTTCTTTCTTTACGGTTACAATACAATATATAAATTCTTATGCTCAAGTGAAAAACGAGTACACAAGAAATTTTTGTATTTAACAGCGCCTTGTTTCACGATTAATTAAATATTTAATAATGTTTCAATTTCAAATTTATAATGAGCTTTGTTTTTAATCACTGGGGTTTCCTTCAACAGGTTGTTAAAAGAAATAATTTTGATTGTGTTTTTTGAAACCCCAATTAAGGCAATGAAATGTTCCGAATCTAGTAGGTTAAATAAATAAACTCAAACGTATATAAAAGAAGGTTAATTATAAATTTAATTTAAAATAAGTAATCAGAATTTACTTAAACAAAAGGAGAGGTACAAAAGCAGAGGTAGCAATATTCCACTAAGGTGTTTCTGAGATTAATTTTATATGCTTGTATAAATAACTATTTATCTTTTAAAAATGAATATTGCTGTGTTTGATACTAAATAATGCACATTGCTGCTTTTGACATTTAATTAATGTAATTGGATATTGCTGTCATTGCTATGATGTTTCAGTTTAAAATTGACATACACTTTTATACACAAATAGGTAAAATGAACATTTATGTAATGGATAGTTTAAGGAAAAAAATAATAACATATAAAAATAATAATGACATAAAGAGGAAATCAAATACTTAAAATACAAATATATAAAGATAAATATAATATAAAGTAAAAAGCAAGTATATAATAAAGCAGAAGCATAAGGAAAACATAGTATAATGAAAACTCAAAAAAAAGTAATAACACCTGTAGAATGAAAAAAATATCACAAGCTTAAAAAGTTATAATATAATAAAAATGTTACATAACAGTTAGTTATCTCACTCAACCAAAAATCAAAACAAATACAAATCAATTATTTAAGTCCAGTTTGACAAATACTAGTAATCTTTCAATACACCTTTTAAAATATGTTTAAATATTATAAAGTTGTTGGCAAAGACGTCTAGTTGCTCGTATCTTTTGCAGTGGGGAATTAAAGATGTAGTTGGTAGCTGCAGTTTCTACGGCAAAACCTGCATGACTTCTATTTACGCGAAATGGAACACGCAAGCAGATACATTCTAGTAGTTGAGGACAGTCGATAGTACCATTTATTAATTTGTGTAAAAAGGGAAAGTCCATCACTATTCTTCTAGTCAATAATTTATCAAGAAAGCTAAAATATCTAGTAACAGAATATAAAAAAAATTATTAGAAAAATTAAAAAGGCTTCCATAAAAGCTACACCGCATAGCTCAATAAAAAAAAATTATGCTTGATTACAACAATGACGATTCATTAAACACAATCCATTTTATACGCGCTCTTATTTAACTCTATTTGTCTGTTGTTTGTTTGTCGTGGTGGAATCTTAACAATGATTTTTCACCAACATCCCGACATGATTTGATCATTTTTTAAATTAAAATATATCATCATGTCCCTCACAAGCGAGAGCCGCAGAAACAGCGGAAGACCATGCCGTTCAAAAATTTTTTTTAAACTTTTAAACAACTTATTTAATATTTTGATATTGCATTGTTGATGTTTAACATATTATATCCAACATATTTGTTTATAAAACGACACAAATTTAATTATTTAATTAATTAATATTTTGTATTGCATTATAATTCTATGTGAAGCTCCCCTATTATAATTTTATTTTACTAAAAATAACATGATCGGCGAGATATTTGTGTGTCTAATTAACAAATTTTAGAAGTAGAACATAGATTTTTCCTCATAATTTATACTAATATATAAAGAGGTAACTTTGTATCCTGTATCATCCGATTTCAAAAATTCTTTCAACAATATTTAGAACTGACTTTCAAAGTGGACATATATTATATAACTCCGTCAAAATAAAATGTATTTTCATGGTGACCTATTTTACAACTAAATTCGAAGAAAAAATGGTCGAGCGATGCGTTTTTTACGAACGCTGCCTTAAGGGTAAGAGATATTTAAATACTTTCTACAGAGAAGTTGTAGAATCAAAAAGTTCTATAAAAAAGTCCGTCAAAAATCATAAAATATGACTAAAAGTTATTAAAAATCAACGCGTGTAAGCCGTGCGGGTAATTTTCTATACAAATATACACCGTTCGACTGACTTGACTAAAATTTTTGACTTTGAAAAACAATGTTGCCTTTGTATGTCCCCAGAAACTCATTTTTAGCTAAATCCTAAACCCGGCCAACGCCAGGTACGAATAGCTTGTCTTATTTTATGAGATAATGTAATTGAAATAACAAGTAAATCAAGAAATTATATACTTACATTATATTTACGTGGGTACCTTTTCAATTTTTAGGCAGGTTTTTTAAACTCTCCAAAAACATACTTTATTTTAAAAAAATTTACTATGTAACAATATTGTTTTCTGCCACACGTGAACGGGAGCGAATGCATAGAGGGTGGGTGCTAAGGGTGGTTGGGAGGTGGAGGTAGGAACAAGGGTAAGATAACACACGCTCGTCATCTTCACAATTACCACCGGGGGAGCCTTAAAATAACCCTAGAGAAACTTATCGTTTGTACAATTCGTAAAGTTTGAATATTCATGTGCACGTATCACGTGTATATTGTCAAGGTAACGTGGCTGTTGGAGGCAACTGCAACACTAATAACTATTTTTACTTTTATTTATCACGCAAAGTCACCGGTCACGAATTTAATTGGGGCACTATTTTTAAATTCTCAATAAACGTTTAAACCAGAATCTTTGCTACACTTTTATCTAATTTCCCAATAATTATCACTCCTGAATAACTGTCTCTCGTATACTGTTGCACGTTACTTTTTTTCTGCTTATATACATTTATGTACTACTTACTATTCAATACATTATAATGATACTCCTCTCCTGCTCACGAGTTGTACAACTCTTGTAGAAGAGAAATACCATTGTGAAATAAAAACTGTAAAAACTGTATTATTAAAACTGTATATACCTATATGTATTAACCAATAAAAAAATTAAATTAAAAAAATCGCTCAGGTTCACACAAGAAAACTTCTCACTTGTCTGTAGGTACTCTCTTGATTTACTATCGCGGAAATCACACACGCCCGCTGGCCACACTCTTAGTTGTCGCTTTCACTACAATGCAGAAACTGTCCGCTCGGTCATTTATAATTATCCGTCGCGTCTCGAATATTCCAGGACAATCTAATCAATACCACATTCGCTAAAAACGTTCTAAAGACTTTGATATTGTGCAGTCAGTTCTTTAAAATAAGCTGTGCTTGACTTAAATTTATACACAATAGAAATAAAATATGTATCTCGTCACAATACATGTCACAATAATTATGACCATACTATTCAGATTTTAATACAAGGTGTCTCGTAGCTATTAGCAAAAACTTCGCGGGGTCTCAAAATGTTCTCGAGTGAAATATTGACAGGTAAGGAGATAAGCGACATGAAAGTTTGCATTTTTAAACAATATTTTTGACTTTTTTCTGTTAAACGTTAGCCTATCACTACAGTACCTAATGTGAAACATTAATACAAATCAAATAAAATGATTAAAGCATGATCATCATTTCCTTACTTTGCATTCATAACCAGTGGTGATACAACAAATTATGACTGTGCACTAGGGGGGAATAAATGAAAGCACCGGAAATTAATTAGCGATTTAATGAATGAATTATTCAACGTACAAAATCTTCTTCTTCTTCTTCCATAGCCTTTTTCTTTCCACTGCTGGATGTAGGCCTCTTCCATTTTCTTCCACTCATCTCTGTCTCTCCTCCTTCATATCCAGGTTCCTCCTGCTTGCTTGACTATGTCATCAGACCACCTTTAGGGAGGTCTTCCGACGCTTCTATTTTTCGTCCAGGACCTCCACTGTAGGATTCTGGGTGCCCATCTAGTATCCTCCTGTCGACCCACATGTCCAGCCCCCTTTAGTTTCGAAATACTGTCCATAATATCGGAAACTTTTATTCGGCGTCTTATTTCTTCATTTCTGATTTTATCTCGAAGGCTCACGCCGAGCATCTGCCTTTCCATGGTACATAACACGAATTAAACTTAATTCTATTATTTTACCTACACATCGCTCTGTTCATTTCGCCAATTAAGTACTTTGCTTGATTATTTCGCATTATTTATCGCTTCGATTATCCCCAGGCGGCGTCTCGCGGCTCGCGTCTGAATTTGCACCGAACGAACTGTCAAATATAACCATATTATAGTTTTATATTTATACCAAATGCTGGTACTTTCGTGCTTTCCAGGTTATCCTAGTATTTAGAAGAAGGTTCTAGTCGCTTCTCGATTGTTTCAGGCATTTTCCGAATTTTGTAGATCACCCTAGATTATTATAGATCATTATCGATCCTTCGATTATGATCTATAATATCAAATATTATGATCTATGATTGACATATTACAAGGAATTCGGATAGTGCGTAATTCCTTTTGCTTATCATTCCGTGAAAGTATTTATAAAGGAATTATCGATAAAGGAATAAAAGAAAATTTGTTTATAGCATATATCCATCTGCTTTCCGGACTACATCATATTAGATAATATATGAAAACTACATAAAATAATAATAATTTAACATTTTAGACTTTAAAAAAAATTCAATAATTAATCCATAAATTTTAAAGCAAGTAATTGGTTTTGTGAAGGAAAGGTGGTATTTTCAATATTGAATTAATTGACAAATTAATAAACTTTTAATTGGAGCAGAAAAATAATGGGCATTTTAAAAAATCCATTCAAGTGGACGGAATAGGGATGGGAACGAGGGCTCGTGGAACAATGGAACAAGAGGATCCAATAAAAAAAATCATTAATACAAAGGGGACACTTGCGAGCGACACTGTCAAAGCACATCAAAAAGAACAGGTACAAGTAGGTACACGGCTGTGCATACATTTCAGAGGGGGAGGGTTTCTGAATACGTCCCTTTTTTTATCAGACCACACAAGTACCTTACTAGGCGACGAAATATTATTTCAACACTTTTTTCTACAAAATCGTGTCTCTTTTAGAGCTCTCTATTAAAACATTTATTATTAATTAATCGGGTCATAAATATTATGTTTTAAAGACCTCCCTTTAAAGGAACGAAAAATTTCAATTGACAATTATAAGTTATTATTATTATTATAGTGGCGAAATCGGATAACGCGCCATTCCCGGATAGAATTGGAGGTCCGTGGTTCGAGTCCCGGCGGCATTTAAAATATTTTTTCGTTAATTTGATTTTTTCTGTATGTCTTTTCTAATTGATTAATAAAAATTGTTTAATAATTCACAGAACTTTGTTCTGAAATTGCAACTTCACAATAAGAATGTGTTTCCTTTAATATATATATGTGCTGTATCAAATGTTTCCAAAAATGAAAATGAAATTAATTAATTTCTGGCGTCCTCTAGCGGTAGATACGCGAAGGTATTAGTGACTATCGCATTATAAAATGTGGATTGCTTTAAAAATGGAATAAAAAAATATTAATCAATTAAAAAGAGATTACATATAAGGTTGAAAATTTTTCGTTAACTTGCCAGAGTGCCGTAGCGAAATCGGATAACGCGCCATTCCCGGATAGAATTGGAGGTCCGTGGTTCGAGTCCCGGTGGCATTTAAAATATTTTTTCGTTAATTTGTTTTTTTCTGTACGTCTTTTCTAATTGATTAATAAAAATGGTTTGACAATTATTATTATAGAAGTTGTTCTTATTGACGCTACGGCACATTACGTGATATGCGCAACTCTACGCAATTATTCGGCGTTTTTATGGGGTACCTCATTTTGTGCAATCAGTTAAGAGCATTTGACGCAAACAGGGGAGGAGGAATATATTTTACTCAGGGTCCTAGAGTGCAACTGAATAAATAAAATTCTTATAATTGAATGTGTAAACATTATTTGAGTAATTTGATTACGTACCCTGTTAGATACCCTTGAATAATATTTTTTTACGCATCAACAGGCCAGGAGGCCCAGTTACAGAAACAAAATACTTCACAAAACACCCAGGCTTGAGTATATGACATAGATTAAAATTGTGACCACACCGGGAATCGAACCCGGAACCCTCGGTGTGGAAAGCCAGTGTCATACCCACTACGCAACGAGGGCCGCCAATATTGTTACTGTAGCTAGTTGAATTGATCTATTTTATGTATCAGAAAAAATCGCTGTACATCTATAAAAACTGAAAAATTATAAGGAATGGAAGAAAAAACAGTTGGAAGGTACGCCATACGTACAAAATAAATTAGGCAGTCAGAACAAAAACACAAAAACAAAATGAACCTAAAATGGTAGAAGTATACTCGTTAACTATTAAAAGTATACAAAAATATAGGACCAATACATGAAACATGATTTTATGGAAAATTGTCGTGCTAAATCTTTTTGGAGCTTAGTAATAAATTAAAGACTAAAAAATATTCAAATATTTCATTCTGAATAACCGTATATTAGAAAAGTGTTTGAAGTAGGAGGAAACATAACATTCACATGGCCAAACCGACTCGAAATTTTTTATAAAGATAATAAATATTCTGTCATTTGAAAACTTAACTTAAGCTTACCACGCTGTAATGCGAGAAAATCTCCAAAAGACTGTAATCAGTTAGGGAGCGGCAATTTGGAAAAAAAATACTCCCCATCGAAGCACGTCTGATAATTATCACAATTATATTAAAAAAACAAATGGATTATTTACCACAACTTGTATTTGAAGAATTTAAAGTAATAAAATTAATTGATAAAATACGAGAAGACACCAACGTAGTTTTATATCTGAAAAACACATTCCGACCACAAAATTGTAACCTCACATTTACGCACTTACACAACTTAAAACAGCCTACACGATAATATCAGAGAGATTGTAGATGAAAAATGCCTACAAAAAGGAATCAAGGACTTAAAATTGTATATAAAAATTAATAATTTCAGCATCCTCATCTTTTAAACACAACCGCTCGCTTCTACAGAAGAAATCACATCTACATTGAAGTCGTAATATAAACAAAACATTTTTAACACTTTATTGAATAGATTTATGAACAATAAACTGTATAAAACAATATAATGAACAATATTATTGCACCTTCTCTATCGTCGCTACCTTCTAAACGCTAATACCTAGATATCAAATTTCTTCATAATATATTAAATAATAATGTGTTTTGTCCTGATTTATCACCATGTATTAATTTTAACGTACCAACCCGTCGTACACAACATACAACTGTTTTCCGACCCAAAAAATATATAAAACTCTGGCCACAAAAACTCGGTTATCGGTAGAATCATAAACTTATTCTTGCAATACGAGAATTCCCTTGGCATAGACATATTCGCAGACACAAAGTATATTCTGAAAAAAGAATACGTAGGCTTTAAACCAACGTACAACGCACACGTAAACACACACACACACACACACACACACACACACAGACACACACACATACACATACACACACAACACACGTACATACTTAACACACCACCTTTAAGTAAGTAATTTTATATATATCATTTGCTAACCATCATTTGGCTATGGATCATTCTTTTGATATTAATAAGGGTTTACAAATTTTACACAAAAATTAGTTATACAGAATCACAGTTTGATAAATTAGAAATTTTGGCAATAAAAAGTGAAGTGAGAAAAAGTGTGAATAGTAAATTTAATATTATAAATAACCAGGTCCTTTTTACAAATAGTTAACATTTAAGTTTATATTCATGTTAAGTAGGTACTTTATTATTATTCATTCTCCATGTATATATTTTTTTTCATATTTGATTTGTCTGTACTCTGATTTTTGAATTTAATTTTGTTAGTATACAATTGTATCCTGACGAAGGGGCCATGGGCTCTGAAACATGTTGATATTTTTCAATACAGAAGTGGTGAAAACTAAGATTATTTTTATTAATTATATTAATAATGTCACCACAAAATTATTTTGATATTTTAGAAGAAGTAATTTTATAGATATTATTGTAAGCGATTAATAGATGTATGGAGCATATATTATTCAAGTACTTCAATATTTTTCATGCATTGTAAGCTTCAATTCCAATAAATAAACAATAAATAATGAATTATCTATATATGAGCAACTTTTGGGATTGTCTTCAGATTGAAGTGCTCAACAAATTATTTGCAGTCTTCAAATCTATTTGAACTCGGCTTGTTTTTCATCTCAATTATCGCTGATAGATTAAACTGCATTGAGTTTGTTTGCCCGTGGAAGGTCCTGGATATTCTTCCTGGAATTTGCAATACAAGCGAGCGTTCCTAGACAGAGCACTCGAGATAACCCGATATTGCCCCGTTTGTTTACTCCCCGCTTCTTCCATCTTCTCCACCTGCGATCTGTTTACCTGGCTGATGAAATGAGCAGCCTGGAGGGCCCTCGTCCCATCTTGGCGGGTAATTGCATCAGGGTAGTTTGGATAGGAGGAACTCTCTGGGAAAACGTTGAAGAGAATTTGAATGAGAAATCGCAAAGCGAATCAGAAAGTTTTCAAATATACGAGCGTTCGAATGAGATTTCTTAATAATTTGTTTGAAAACTTATGATGGAAAAAATGAATATGTACTAACTCAAATTATTGGTATGAATATATCGGGAGCACACTATAAAAGATAATCTTTCAAAGGATATTCCAAATTTTTCAATTCATCCAAATTAATCAAGGTATATTGATGATATGTGATAGATACGATTTTTTTTGTGGAAAACTAGTAGTAAAAAAAGTAAAGTAGAAAATGGAAAGTAATGGATGTTTTTTATTTTTTGGATGTTCATAGGGCTTACGTACGACCTACCGTACGGCTGGCTTAAGTGATCACTTTTACAAAATGTAACGTTCACCATGATAGAATATCCCATCTTTCGCATTTAAGTTTTATAACCCGTTTAACATGTATATTGTAATTGTCACAAGCGCCACCGGCGTCCAAAGCTTTTTCATTACCACAGATGTCTCTAATGAGGTGTCTATATTTTTTGATTTTGAAATTTTTAAAGCAATAACCTTTAAATGTTGGCAATTTAAGATGGGAATTTTTTTATAGATAAAAACTCATAGTTTTTCAAGTTAAGATAATTTTTATTAAATTTTTTTTAGAAAATAAAGTAGAAATGTTATTTTCAAGAATAATGTGATTTTGTGCGTGACTCAATCAATGAGAAATATTCATAGACTGACTTGATCAATACGCGTGTTTTTGCGTTACGCATGGGAATAAAGTTAAAGTGTTTTTTTTTTTTTTAAATATGTATAAAGTTAAAATGCTTAAAATTGAAATAAATTGATTCGGTCAGCTAAAATTAGTCAAAATAGGAGTTAAAAATTCAAATAATTTTCAAGCTTATTCTACTGTATATGTTTACAATTCGGATTTATGTCATATACATATAAAAAATAATATTACTTCATTCTCTAGTCAAAATATATGTCTCATTACCAGCAGCGATATCTACATACTGGTTTGTGGGGATTACAATCAAAAATGGTGTTAGCGTAAGTCAAAGCGAAACGTTTAATGTGGTTTATAAGTAACACACATGTGGGGTGTAAAAGCAAAGGCAGCAATAAGTACCCAAAAAAAATTTGAACGCAGCCATCGAGGATTACTAATTTATAATGTATCGAATACGAGATCTTAGAAGAACCGATATTTTATAGCCTGTAAATTTATAGGAAACATGATTACGGAAGGAATCGATACATAAAATCTAGAATTCAGTACATTTTAAATTAGTAATCCTCGATGATAGCATTCAAAACATTTTTTTAATTTTTTGTATATTGCTGCCATTGCTTTTATGACCCACATATATTATATACAACTTACAAATCTTTGATAGATATGGTGGTCAATCGTGGGTGGAATCGTGAACGTTGTGAATGTAGTTACATATGATAGGTCATTAGCCCTATAAATAGTCAAAGACTTCCGTACCTACTTTCTTTTATGAATATGTTCGTCTCTGTGAGATATCTATAAAATATCTTGATTTACAGACTTTGTGTTCATATATTCCGTGGACACAGTATTCTTAACAAACTTTATGCGACTGGCTCTACCCTTGAGGATCGTCTGACCAATTCAAATGCCGTTAGCGTCAGTGCACTAATAGTCCAATTGAATTTTTAAATGACATCTAGTTTTATTATTTTGATATGTACATGGACTCACTGAGATGAAATAAAAAACTTACCCATAAAAACAAAAATTTTATTATACTCCCTTTCTCATTGACGCGTCGGGCTAATTACTCATTTTTATTGATTCAATTTTTAAAAAACCATTAAAATTTCAAAAAATTCAAAATTATACTATATTTATTAATTTTTTTAAACGAAATTTTGTTAGATCATTTTTATTGTCGCCACGAGTCTGCTAGCAAAGTTTCAGTTCGATAATATCACGGGAAAATGGTTAAAAATCGATCCAAAGTTTTTTCGTCAGGCAAGCAAGCAAGCAAGTAAGCAGACACTACAAGTTAAAATAAAGGGAGTAAAAAGAAAAAAAAACTCGTATTTGTGACCAAGTCCTTCACAAAGATAATATTATACAAATAACATTATTTCTCCAAAATTCATTTTAATTTCAAAACAATTTCACTGCCTTTCTTTGTGTCTTGCCTTTCAGCGAGCTTCAGTTTTCCCTTAACCCTTAGGCACTAGACCTTTGGAAGGCTCTCCCCAGGGATGCTTTCGCCTGCTTTCAGGAGAGCTTTTATATTCTGCACCCGAGGGAAAATTGCGTCCCGGCTAGAGGGAGTTCTAGACGAAGGCCTTAGTCCCCATAAAATCCGGCATTCAAGATTTAAAATGGAAAATAATTATGTTTTAATGAAAGAACGAATGCTTAATAGCTTTCAGAGAGGGTTGTTTCATAATAGTTTATCTTTCCCTTATGAAATATGGAATGGAACATAAATATTTACGAGAAAACACTTTAAACCATATACGTGTTTGTCCGTAAAACGTTCCATTCCAACGACATAGTCAAAATATCATGTTTTATTTGTTCCTATCGGTTTTGGTAAATATATATTATAAATGAACATTAAGATGAGCCTGAGGTCATTTAGTTTAATTGTCTGCAAAGGTCATTTAGTTTAACTGTCTGCAAAAAAAAAGTCTATTATCTGCCAAAATCCCCCAAACTAAAATGTCACAATATCCAAATCTTCTTACCTACTATAGTGTACATGGAGAGAAAATATTTCAGGTTAGTCTATAGTGCTTTTGTTAAAATATTATTATGGAATGCATATTGTAAAGCTCTTCGCCATACACCAATGCACATTTTCCAAATTCTAAAGCATTACTACATTTCTTCGAGCATTACAATAATCCCTGTATATATATTCGTTTTTCACACTCAATAAAAAATATTCCAACACATTTAAAATTATACATTTTAAATAAGTAATCCTCAATGACTACATTCAAAACACGTGTTTAATTTTTTGAATAATGCTACCTTTGTTTTAATATCCCACATATACTGTACAATATTTGGATACTATCCATGTTTCAAAATACTTAGTGTTTCGGTACCTAATAAGTACCACTGTTTTTTGTCGGTAAGCTAAAAATTGTCTCCAAAATAATTTAAGACTAGTAAACGCGTGGCAAAAGCATTTTCGACGTATATTAAAATATACTCGTATTCTTCATCATCATCATCATCACTCTTGGCACCCCTGGTGGGTCTTGGCCTCCTCAAGGGTCTTCCTCCACTCACCTCGGCTTAGTGCCAGCTCTCTCCGAAGCTCCAAGGCAGAAATGTCTTTGAGGACGTTGTCACTTTGTAACGTAATTTTGGCCTTCCTAAGCTCCTTCGCCCTATTGGCCTTGAGTTCAGCAGGGACTTTGGTGCTTGATGCTCGGATATTCTCTCCACATGACCCAGCCACCGAAGTCTTCCCAGTTTTATAAATTTTGTTATATTTATCTCCTTAAACAGAGTAAAGAGCTCATTGTTGCAACGTCTGCACCAAAATCCATTTTCTAGAACCGGTCCGAAGATACGCCTCAAAATTTTCCTTTCACTCGTATTCTTAGATAAAGGATGAAACTACTACAGCATATAGCATAAATTTAAAATGATGGCAATTTTTTTAATATTCTATATTATTAATTTATATAACACACAAATCCTAGTTTATTGTGCTAATTATTACTTTTGCGATTTTTTTATGTTGACAGCTGTTCTAGGAACGTCGGCGGGCGAGTGCGAACCAATCCTCAGCCAACATTTAATTTTATTCCCGAATCAATTCAAAGTATTTAGTGCATTTAAAATTAAATATTGTCCCCAGAAAGCAGTGTCAGATAGTATTAGCTAGCTATTTGTATTCTTCTTAGATGGCATTTGTGATTTTGTTTAAATTGTCCACACCGTAAATTTAAAAATGCCAAATAATGACTGACGATGAATGCTTTCTAATGACATGTTTGTTTCTGTCTGTTGTCAGGTTTCCCCGTCCTGTTGGCGTCCGAAGGATTGGTGCCGCACTCGTCCCCGCTGTTTGCGATATCTGATCTCGTACAAATCAAATAACTGACTCAAATGCTGCCGTACAAAAGTGCAGGGGGCGCAGACCGTCGGCTCGCGAGCGGCAACCGCAGCAAATAAAGTGAAAAAGAAAAAGTGATGTGATTTTTTCTGGTCACAAATACGATAATGGTTAAATAAAGCTTGTTTTGTTCGTGTTTAAATAATTAATTGAGTGCGCTGTGTTAATTAACACCATCAAGATGGAGGAACCACCAAAGTCATTTTGGCAGAAGGTGGACAGCTCGACTGTACCAATAATAAATTTAGAAGTGAAAGAAGTGAGAGAGGTGGTATGGGAAAAGTTACAACAACCAAAATCCCAGCGGAAATTAGTCCTGGTGATAGTATCTATAGCGCTGCTCCTGGATAACATGTTATACATGGTGATTGTACCAATCATTCCAGACTATTTGAGGTATATAGGGGCATGGGGAGATATGAGTGATATCATAGAATATCTTCCAGCTATTAAGGTTGGTAATCAAACAGTTATACCTACAAAGAGAACTCCTCATTCGCACGAAGGGCAAGATTCCGCCACCGGAGTCTTGTTCGCCTCCAAAGCCATTGTCCAATTGATGGTGAACCCATTTTCTGGCGCTCTCATCGACAAGATCGGGTACGACATTCCGATGATGATAGGATTAATTATAATGTTCCTGTCAACTTCAGTATTCGCGTGTGGAAGAAGTTACAGCATGCTGTTCTTCGCCAGGAGTCTCCAAGGTGTGGGATCCGCTTTTGCCGATACAGCTGGGCTCGCCATGATAGCGGATAGGTTCACTGAAGAGAACGAGCGCTCAAAAGCGCTTGGTATCGCGCTGGCCTTTATCAGTTTCGGATGCTTGGTAGCACCTCCGTTCGGAGGGGCGTTGTACCAGTTCGCGGGAAAAGAAGTACCTTTTTTGATACTTGCCTTCGTGTCATTATTGGACGGCTTCATGTTGCTACTTGTGATGAAACCCCTCAAACAACAAATCATAGACGCTCGAGCTGAGAAACCTCAATCGATACCCATCTGGAAGCTTTTGATGGATCCTTACATCGCAGTTTGCGCCGGTGCTCTGATGATGTCGAACGTTGCTCTCGCGTTTCTCGAGCCGACCATTTCGTTATGGATGGAAGACAATTTGACAACAGATAACTGGAAAATTGGTATGATATGGCTTCCAGCATTCTTTCCACACGTGTTTGGAGTGATTATAACAGTAAAAATGGCTCGATTGTACCCGCAACATCAGTGGCTGATGGCAGCCTGTGGATTAGCGCTCGAGGGACTTTGCTGCTTTATGATTCCATTTGCGAACTCGTACAAAGCACTTATGATACCTATTTGCGGTATATGCTTTGGTATTGCGTTAATTGATACGGCTCTGCTCCCGACCTTGGGATATTTGGTAGATGTTAGATATGTATCAGTGTATGGGAGTATATACGCCATAGCCGACATATCATATTCATTCGCCTACGCTATCGGCCCCATCATAGCAGGAAACGTCGTTGAAGCAATCGGCTTTACCGCTCTAAACTTTGGGATAGCTTTCAGTAATTTGCTCTATGCACCAGTACTGATCTACCTAAAGCACATTTACGACTTTAAGCCGTTTGAAGACGAAGCTAACATCCTCATGTCTGATCCTCCAGACAAAGAATATCAAACTTACACCTTACAAGATCAAAAACCTGTGATGAGTGAGCTCAAAAACCACTTGGAATACACGAATATGCAAGAAGGTGGCATGCAAGAAACGAGTGTTGATTCCATGGAACCAAATGGTTACTCGGCTCAACACGGATATCAAAATCAAAATAAGTCAGAGCCTTATCAGCAGCAACCGGGATACCAGAACCAGCAGTACCAGGGAGGGTACCAACAGCAAGGTGAACAGAATTATCAGCCCGGGTTCGTGGAGCAAGGGGGCGCGTATCAGAGACAGGGCGCTCCGCCCCCGCGTCCCCCGCCGACCCCCAGGCAGCTGCCCCAACAGCCTCAGCAAGCAGCGCAATCAGGTGACAGCAACCCCTTCAGGAACGCTCCCCAGCAGCAAGGAGACAGTAACCCGTTTAGGCGAGGTTTCTAGATTTATTTAATTAAATCAATAATTTTCTTAATTGTTTATTTAAATATATTTTTTAATAATCTGAACAAATGTCACACAGTGTATGAATCATATTTGAAGATCATTGAATAAGCTTCAATTTTTTAATATTTAAACTTTCGTACGAAAAATACTTAAATTTATACTAAAAATTAATATAAAAAATATTTTGCAAATTAGGAGGAACAGTTCATTAATATTTTAAATCGATTATTTTTATCAGTTAGAAAAATATACCGAAAAAAACTGTTTATCGAAAACAGATTAGGTAACCGTTTTCCGAAAGTATTTCAATTCTGATCTAGAAGTGTAAATTTTGGACATTTTTTCGAGCTCAATAAAAAAGAACAAAATACATTTTTACAATCCATTTTTTTATATTTTTATTGATGTTTTAAGAGAGCATAAAAAATGAGGAAAAAAAGACAATTGAATAAGTTATAAGCTAGTAAATTTATGGGTAAAAAATGATTTGCGGTGGTACTTCCTTTATCAATAAATTATTATCATTAATCAATAAATATATAGTAAAAAAATGTATAAATAAAAATATATTATTGAACTCTAAAAAACACCTAAAATTTACGCCTCTAGATCACAATATCCTCTTAATCATCTGATTATTTTAAAAACATAAATTATTTTAAAATATCTCTGATTTTTTCCTATTTAAAACATTTCAAGGGCATTGAATGTAATATGTTCTCTCAAAGGGTAACCACTAAAATATACTAAACCCAATTAACCCTAATCGACTCACCGTGTTGCAAGAAATTCTAAGATTTCCGGGGAAAATAAATAATTTCCACCCTCTCGGAGCTACCTTGCTACGGTATTATGTTTCGGTATGTGTATAATACAAGAGAACCATCATTAAACAATGGTATGGGGGTATGTGAAAACACGGGAGTCAATTTGGAAGCTGCCTGAACTCGATATGTGGAATCCAATTTGTTTAGGGTTGGAGAGGAACACTTGTTTGACAGACTGAAAGATGATACAAAGTGTCACTTTGCAAGCAATTACAAAGCCGAAAGGTACCAACTCACGTACGTTTTAGATTAACCGAGTTAGCAAAATACATATTATAAAATCACATTTGTTAATTGCTATTTAAAATACATGGTACAACAATCACATTTAGATCAATCTGAAATATTGTGCATGGACGATTTAATATTTATTTTCAAAGATTTTGGCGCGAGTTTGTTATGCCGCATTGAGGTGAAATTTTTGACAAAAACGGCGCTTGAAAAAATAATAATAACCTATTTCTGATTTTGGACACATGATTTAATAAAACTCAAAAATTATATTTTTATTCAAATTTAGTCCAGTTAAAATATAATTTTTTTTATTATTTTCTAAAATACTATAAATTTTCACATAATTTTAACACATTTTTAAAGGGAAAATTATTGACAGAATTAAAATGATATTTTTATAATAGTATAAATGTGTCTTAAATTATTTATTTATTTATTTATTCATTCATTTACGCCTAAATAGGCTTTTACATATGTAGGTATATAACAGTTATTTATAAAAATAATATAAATAATATAAAAAATTATGTAAAAACATTAAAAAATAATGTGTTATTATGAATTTTAAATACTCAAAAGTAATTAGGGCATCCCATAAATAAGAAATTCCCATAAATCTTGGTCCAGGATAATAAAATTTCTTTCATTTCTGTTTTTCTTTAAATTGGTATGAAGCAAGCTAGAGTACGTTAATTTTGTCATTACGTTTGTTTATTCGAAAAAGTTGCATAAAAAATTACATGGTAAAATATTTTTAAGAAAAATTTTGTTTCATGAAATGATTAATATAGAGATGCCATAGATTTTTACACCTGCTCTCATTAAATGCATAAATTCATCACGGTATCAAAAAATGAATTGGTCAAATGATTATGTAAAATCAAATAAAAATACTATTTCACGCAAAAACTATTCGGTTCACTGTTCAACGGCAGATGAAAATTGGAATGTGATGATACGTCAAAAGTGTACCTACTTAGTAAATATTTCTATTGTTTTTTTTTTCTAATTCTATTTAATCGAATCGAAACTCTACAAAACCAATTTCAAATTCTTAAAACGTGACATTTGTTCATATTATAATACAAGATTGGTTTGTAATTATGTACATATATTTTAAATAAAGATGATGATTGTTGATAATTTATGATATTATCTATATAACTTTATTTTATCATAAAGTTAATAATTTGCTATACAAAACACAATTGTATAGAAAAATGTATAAACATGTTTAATTTTTATAGTTCGTCATGTAAAACATATAAAATTATTATATGGTGGACGAATTTAAATAACTGAGCTAGTGTTTTACGTGTGACAGAAAAAGAAAAGAATATGTTTAGAGGAGAAAATGAATATTTAGATAAAGAATGAATCCATCGATATCAGATTGGAATTCACATTTGAAATGAAGTAATTCTCTTATCATGTGAAACATTAGCGAGGCTATATACTCGTATGTATAAAATAGTTTTGTTTTAAATTTTGTTTTTTTTTTATATACGAAGTATTCTACTAACACTGATGTGATACACAGTTGTTGCAACCAAGGTAAAGATACATATCAAGAATCTTTTGATTCGCCCGTAGCATAAGCTTGTTGTAAGATAAATGATACATGCATAAATAAATATTTAAATTATTAGCTTCTTAAGAAAGTATAAAATTATAAAACTTATCTTTGTAAATAGGTGCCTATTTAATATAATCGTACACTAGAGGAACTAGTGTTAAAGTTATATATATATCTCTTAAAAATTACATAAAATCATTTACATCCTTACAAGAATTATAAGAAGGGATATTTGGACCCATATATTATTATCCAAATGATATTATCGTTTTAGTTTGGAATTTCAAACCATTTTAACTACATTAAAAAACCATGTTTCGTGCTATACATATTTAAAGAATATTTTGCATATTCTTGCACGCAAAATATTTTCTCATTTTGTTAATAAATTTTGATTATTTTAACCATGTTAAAATGTTCCGTATTTCACAAAAAGACTGTAAAATATATATTATTCAGAATTTGATAAACGTCCTTTCGTTAAATTAGAATTATTGAATTTTAGTCAATTCCTTACTAAAGAGCATTTATTGAAAATTCCTACGTGTTTGGCTTAATTTTTCAAATAAATTACGTGCATATTTATAAAAAAAATGAGTAATTGGTATAATAAACACAGAAAACAAATTTAAAAGATAATATACATACTATGTTTTTATAATAAAATTTATTTTATGCTCACAGTTATTGAAACTTTTCCTCGAGATCTGCAATATTATTAGTTTTATTAATAAAGTTTATTATTTAAGGGAAATCTTCAATATTTGCTCTTAATTTAATTAAAATACTATGCCTATATCGTAAACATATCCAAAAAATGTATGTATATTTATATTCGTCCTCCAAAATTTTTTAATTTTGGAGAATCTACCCGAATGTCAATTTATGTGTAAAATAAACAGAACATATGCTGTGTAAAAAAAATAATTGCATAGAAAAATATTTAAATACAAAAACATTTAGGTTTACGGAAATTAATTGAGACCATAGAGAGATTTATTGATTTTTTTTTATTACTTACGCATTAAAAATGTAAATTTATAATCTGTTTTCAAACATATTTATTTAATTGCATAAATTATTGTTTTTTTATTTTTTTCTCAGAGATAGTGTTTTCAGATATTTCCGTAAAGCTGAATAATTATATAATAATTTTTATTCAGATTTATTTGACAACACTGGATAAAAGAGAACGCGTAAATTTATTTATAAAGATAATCGATTTATAAAATTTAACAATTTATTCGTAAAATCTATTTATCTATTTATAAATCTTTTTCAATTTTTATTGATCATATCTTGCATGAGTTATATCACACAATATAATACATATATATACTAGATTTGCCTGATTTATGATTTACAATTTCTTCTTTTGAAACGCTTTTTATCATATTACAAGTATATATGTATTAATTTTTCAACATTGACAAAGAAGACTTTTTCATAGCCACTTCTCGATTGAATTGAAAACATTTTTCAAAAAATATATATTAATTATATTTTTGTCAATTATGTATTTAGCGACTTAGACGTCAATGATAGATTCGTCTATATTTTCGCAAATGTTTGTAAATATGTATTTCAATTAATGCGTTCAATTATTATATTTATCACAAAGCAATAAATAATGGCTTATAGGAGTTTGGCAGTTTTGTATGACTATCTTTCGAAGACTTAAATAAGTAAATAAGTTATAAATTTGTGTATTTTTTACGAAATTATTTCAAGCCTACAGTTTTTTTTTTACTTATATTTATCAAGAGTTTCAATTAAAGATTTCAAATGACGAGATAATGCAAGAGGACATTTTTATTAAAGTAAAGGACGGGTGTTACAAAAATATGTTTCTTTCATACATACGTGCGTTGCAAATTATATTACGGGATCAGTTAAAAAGCAAGGTTTGCTGCAAGGTTGACTGTATATTTGAGAATATATTTTGAATGTGATAATATATGGTGGATCATATCAACATTGAAATAAAGCAATTCTAAAATAGTCTGGAAACATCAAAAAATATTCCTTTCGGGACGTTCCATTTTTTTCAATTGAACAACTTTGCGTATCTAACCGAGGCACATAAGTAGGTACCTGCTTTCAACGTGCTCAATTATAAATTTATTCAATTCCAGATAGCAAGGTAACTAACTAACAAACTAAGATACTAAGCAAGGTATTCTGTGTAAATTTAAAAGATTGAAATGCTGTCAGTCATTATTGACGGGTTTCACCTAGTATGAACAAAAATTACATATGCAGTGGGAGAAGGTTAAATTTATATTAGAATATCGTTTGAAAAATGTATTTTCTACTGCATATCTTAATATATAATTTCATTGTCTCTCTGTCCGATAATGCGCAGGCAGCAACTAAACGATATTGCCACCATCGATTCTGAAAAATATACTATACTAGACAATGCAAAAACAGGGCTTAACTAAGATGCAAACCATTAGTTTTCGCCTCCTCGTGTTTTTTCACGAGTGTACGACTGGTCTTATGTAAATGGTTATTTATTACGCAATCAAAATTTGATTTTATGATTTTAATAATTGACGAAATCTTTTTTGCGAGAAAGTTATTTGAAACTGTCACATTTCTTGCTGTATATATCTCCCATCATTCAATTATTTAACTTTTAAGAATCAGAAATGGCGGCTTATATGATGCTCCTTTCGAAAAATTATATACCTACTAATTATTAATCATTGTATCAATTAATCGTATAAAAAGTATACATAATTATAACAGAGACATTATTCTATGTAGTAGTCGTTTGCTAAAGTGTGTAAATTTATGAAATATTTTTATGTCATCTATAATATTGTAAGTGTACTTTAAATATTTTATAGCAATAACCGACTATATATCACAAACATATCTTAGATTATAAGAAAAAAATCTCTAACAGATGTTTTATCGACTCTGGTTAATGAGAATTAAATTAGGGAATATAAGTACTTGTAATCATACCGTTCATATCGTATTTTCAGAAAAGATTTTTTTATCAATATTTATTAGACATTTAAATATATGTTTTTTTAATGATACGCAAGGCTTGAATATTATTGAAAATTCAAATGAAGAATTAATTAATTTATATCCTAATTAATACAAATCTCAATTAAATTAATATACTAAGTAGAGTCAATTCCTATGATACATAATTAATCCACTTGGGGCTCTTCTACTGTCATGTGTGTACCTATACATTTGTATGAGTATCAAGTACTTTCAATTAACTGGCAAGATTATTTATATTTCGTCTTTCAATATCATGCGAACCCTAAATATTCTATATAAAAAAAATGAAAATCCAAAGAGAAACCAAAAGAAAATTGATATTTGCCTTTCGAAAGTCGACAAGCTAGACCGTCGTGCGTTTCGCCTTACAATTTATTATTGATAACCATAAGCAAAGCCTTAAAAGTTTACAAATCAGAGAGTAAAATTCATATAAATTTTCAACAATAGAGATCTCCTTCCAATTTTATAAAATATGATAAAATTTAAGTACATTTCTTTATATTTGTTTAACGTCCAAAATTGTAATTTTTTTAACATCGAGAAATTTCTCTTTACGATTTTATATATCAATATTTTAGTTTAAAAAGAGTTGTTTAATGAAAGATTGTAGGAATTAAAAATTTTAAAAAAGTATAATGTAAAGAAAAAACATTTCAAATGGAATCATGGGGTTACAAAGAAAATTTCATTATTTCTTTTTGTTTGTAAATAAGAGCAAAAAACTATTAACTCCTTAAGCCCAAATCTTGGCATACGAGTATCAATTTTTTTTTTAAAATCATTGATATTTTAAAATAATCTTATTATTTGATCATATTTATACATGCGACAAATCGTTTTAACGTATTATTTTATTGTATTTTGAAAACTGCATATATACATTATATATAACAAATAACGTTTGTATTATAAATTTATCTATTTAAATTCAAGTATTCAATCCTTACTTACCTTCTAGATAAATTCTTAGTTGCGTGCAGAAAATATTGCAGTGAATTTGTCGAAATACCACCATCCGTGCAATCTAGAAAGTCTCTAATCTTATCTAGAAAAAGAATTAAGAACAAAAATGAAATTTTAACGTACTCAAATTCTTAGTGAAAAAATTGTATACAACAAATATAATATGGATTTTTTCGAAAAGGATCAAAAATTTTGCAATCTGTTAAGAAAAAAATAGTACCAAAAATGCTAAATATTTTAATTTTAAGATATTATTATTAATGTTATTTTTTTGGAAAAAATTAAATTTTTATTATTTAACCCAGAATTAGGCGTGCCATAATAATATTATAGTATATGAAATAAAATAATCCTCGTGATTTATTTATTAAATCATTATAATTTTTCATCAATCATGTATGTTTGTATATTATGTAGATATGTTATAAAATTATACGATATTTTAAATATTCAATTGAATTCCTTGCATATAAAACGTAACTGTTTTTAATCCACAACATAAACGTATTTCAATTTAGCTTGTAAATAATTAGCAAATGAAAATAATGTTTTATTTAAATGTGTAAATATAAAAGTATTCTACAGAATTAAATGCATGTGTGTGTATCTGCGTGACAGTATTGAATTGTTAACTAAGAATTATGTTTAAAATATTATTTCATAATTTTAATGTAAATATTTATATTTATTTTTAATTTATACGATAAAAAAAGAAGATAAAATTATTTACTTTATTTGAGACAAGCTAGTTTAGTTATAAACATTTGTAACTATAGTATATGAAACAGAATTTTAATGTAGAAATAGCAGGTACTAAAACATAATTAATGTGGAGTAAATTAATCTAGCCCGCAAACGAAATATAATATTTCCGCAATTTTTAATAATTTAAAATTATTATTTTTGTTATTATTGTAGCGTTTTAAACTATAAAACCCACATTAAAATAATTATAGTTATACTTATAACATAAGGTAAAAAAAATGTTAGAATTAGCTATTTACTTTTAACATAATGCTAATTAAAGCTTGTACATAAAAAATAATGTTTAATCAATGCTTAAATGAATGTTACACAAATGAGTTAGATAAATTTATAATTTAGTTTTAAAATAATTATTTATAAAATAAATAATTTTGTTGTTTACAATTCAATATTATAGTTTTATAATTTTGTATAAATATTTTTTTAATCTTCGTACTTGTACGTATTAGGTAACTTTTTTAAATGTAGATATTATAAATATTTGTACTATGCTTAAAAATACACATTTTATAGTGGTTTATTATAATCCTTTTGCTATTTTATATTTTGAGAGATCTGACAAAATCAAACTGTTTTTGGATGTTTTAAAAAATTCATATAGTATTATAAAGTCTCCATTTTTTTATATCTTACCTGTACATGCTTATTCTTAGTATTAAGCCAAAACAGACCCAGTGAAATAGAAAAATATTTATTTTTCTTTTAAAAAATGCTGGTGATCCAATTAATAATTGCAACAATCTTGATTACTTTTAATGATTAATTATTAAAAACTTGTAATCGATAAATTTTTAATTAATCTCGTTATACTGTTGACTAGATTTGAGTAAGAAATGTTGTAAACCTTAGAATAGTAGGTAAGTGTGCAAATATATTACAAAACATTATCAACAATGATTTACTAACATATAAGCAATTATGTATAGGAGAGATCAAATCGTCACTAGAACGCCACACTATCATAACCTACAGATTTTCTATTTTTTTTCGAAGAGAGAAAATGTATTTTTCCAAAAAACGTTCAAGAGTCTGTTAATTGTTCATACGATCTTAAAACTATCTAAAAATAATAGCCGATTTTTAAATTAATTATATTAAAAATAAGAATCATTTGATTCCATGTACACATATTTTGCCCAAGAATTACATACAAGCATATTTCGCCAGCCAAATAAAACTCCGGCAGATTACAATCACATAAATTTTAAGACATACTTGATCTTTAGGCGGTTATTTATTTGTTTCTCTGTAATTGCGAAATTGAAAGCAAAAAGATCTTCTTCAATTAAACCAAAAAAACATTAAGAAATTCCATTCTTAAAGGATTATTGTAATTAAACAAATTTAATTTTGACTAAATAACACAGCAGATTCCCAAATGTAAAAAAAAAACATTTTTCAAAGCAAAGAACGTTCGAAATGATTGGTTATTAATTTCGTCATTTTAAAATCGGCAATTTTTTTCGGAGCAACCAAATATATTAAAACATTTAACATGCGACATGATTCTGCACAAGTCAAAAATATAAGCCAAAATATTTATTTACTTTTTTTACAGCTAACTGTTGTGTGGCTGTCTGGTGGCGTTAAGTATTTTATGTACATTAATTAAAATCATGGTAGAAACATTATTTCCAAATGGCTAGCGATCTCGATTGCAGTATTAGTACCTACCTGCATACCAGCGATATTTTAGTGCAATGATAGAATGAAAGAAAATTCAACGCGGTGGAAAATTAGCCACAAGTAAGAATGTACGAACAATGTTTTATTATAAAAGAAATTACAATGTAAGAAATAATTGTTTGAGGAGATGGATGACTGATTTTTCTGTTAACGATGATACAAATTGCACCCCTATTTGAAAACTATTTAAGTTACAGGTATATTTTGAGTTGGAGGTAATTGAGAATTATTCAAGATCATGTTTATAGTACGCAAGAATCATACAATGTTGGTGTACATGCTTTTTTGTTTCCAGTTTGTCTCACCGACAAAGATATTTATTTATTTAATTATTCAAATAACAGTTTGAAATGTACTATAGCAAAACATGTTGTAGTAAGGGAAATACAGTAATAATACAATGGGAGAGTTAAAGCAAATGATGGGAAATAATTTTCTGTGGAAAATATATGAGGAGGTTTTAATAAGGCTTGAGAGAAGGAAAGCACTAAAATTTGTTTGGAGGTATAATGATTTCGATATATGATTTTATATATGATTCGACATAATCCGTTATATGATTTGATTGACAGATCATAAAATATATTTTTTAATTTTTATAGATAGTTTATCAGATGCCATAACTTCTCGTGTGAGTTGAATCTAACGTAATGATGCATAAAAATTTACTAAATAAATGAAAAAGAAAATGTATACATTTCCTCGAGTCATAAACTAAAAATAGCAAAAATATTCATAAAACATACAATTATAAAAAAAATTGTAAGACGCATGTTATTTTCGTAATTTAGTGACTTTTTTTTCATGATGCGCCTTACTTCGATGGCCTGTTACCAGGGCAAAGGGTATGCCCTCGTGAATTCGAAGTTTTGAATTGAAAATTCCAATTCAAATTGTTGAATTCCAGAATCAATAGTGGAATTCTAAAAAATGCTGAATCAGTAATGCCCTTGATAGCACAGAAGATGGCGTCGGCGTCGTTTGGGAAAATGTTCCCAACGACACAGAAATAAGTGATAAAAAAAATTGGTTCTTGTGATCAAAGTACATAAATATGCAATATGTATTTTATTATAATATATTAATAGATACCTACAATGCAGTATTCAATTTACGAGAAAATTAAATTATAAAACATAGTATCACAAAACATTTTCATTTGGAGCTTAGAGTTTTGATAATTTTAGACGTTTAGAATTTTCGAATACCTTACAATATTTATTATCTTACAATTATATTTTACTAACAATAGTGTTTAATTAGGGGTGCTGCTTATAAACTGCTTAATCAGACAAACGCGACAATTGTACAAGAAGTCGGGGGCCACCACGTATAACCTGGCAAGACCAAATAAAAATAATTTTAATAGAGCAATGTCAGACGCCTTCATTCAACTTGATAGTGGCAAATGGGAAAATGATTTCTCTTAGTTGTCTGAAAGAAGCAAAGTGTGAAAAGTGTTTAACAAATAGTTCTCTGCCTAATTCTGTTGTGACGTCACGATATATTGTGAAACGTCAAACAATGACATGCAAGAATCGTAGTACGTATTTAAAAATATAACTGCAAGCTCAATTGCAGCTTGAATTGGCTTAGAATTAGTTTATGCTAATTTATTTTAACTTTCCCTAAAATCATTTTATCCTGGATGCCTTGGGTTCGTTCGAGGATAGTCATCGATGAAAATATCCTTGAATAATACTACCCGATGTACGTGATATATTTTTTTCCTTGATCTTTGTTGATGAAATGGTTCCCGTATAATTTTTGGCAAAGAAAGGATATCAATGAAGTAAAATACGAATGCGCAAAGAAGGAAAAATATAACTTAAAAAATCGTTTCGTTGTGTTTTATATAATATTAAATAAATATTGAATAAAAATTTGTAATTTGTAGAAAAACATAGTTTATGTCGTTAAGTTCTAATATTATTTTTATTGTTTTTACAGTAGACACTTTTAAATTTGTGCTTTATAAATGTTACAATTTATTTTTTTGTATCTATCCTAGATTTAACGGTATATATATTTTGTTCATGTTCAAGATGTTTGTTATGTTTGTATAATTTCATGGTAATACTGAGTGTAATTCAAGGAAAGTAACGAAATAAAATAAATGAATTGTTAATCCAAAATATTTTTATTATTTACTAAGCCCTTGTATCTATCGAAATTATTGTGATATGAAAGAGAAATTAAAGAAAAAAATGTCACGATCAACCAAACGCTTGTTGGAGGCTGTATGAAAATTCTTTTTTTTTTAAATGCTGACTTTAAAAAATCATTGGGACCGTAATAATTGAGTTAAAAAAAATATCTTGATTCTCTTGCGGATTACTTTATTATTACGGATTACTTACGGACAGTTTTTCTTATAGACAACGCCATGTAACTAAAAATGTGCTTATTAGCAAAATTACGATAATTTTTAAGTTAATCTAGAGCCTTATCAACAAACTCATGATAGCTAAGATGATACGTGATCTTATAAAGCTAAAAACTCCGCTTTTCAAGTCTTTTCGACAAGGAAACGATAAATTTTTATATTTTTTAACAATAGCTTTTCCAGTGGAAAAATTATTTTCGGTTCTTGCTCTTCATGTCTTATTGGTGGTCAAGAGTCTTGATGAAAAAAAATATTTTCAAATTTGGCAACGCTTAACCGAATAGCAAGTACAGCAGTTCGGTTATGCGAACAATAAGTTTGATAATTCATGTTGACGATTCACAAACGGACGTTTATTTCCATTTTTTTAGATAATTAACAAACATTGTGCAAGCTTAGGTATACTTAATCATGGTGGATTAATACTCTGGCAGTATTCTAAAATAAATGAATAAATAAGAATCAAACATCCAAAGAAATATGATTGCTATAACATTTTAAAATCATATATCGTTCATATTGAAAAACCCTTCATAGTTTCCTTGGTTTTCACGTTTGATTGTGTTTATAGCTATGTATATACATGAATATGAAAGCATTTTTCGACTAAAATATTTGCACAAACGTCCTGAAATAATATTTTGTCTGGTTTCATTTGTGAAATATATTATTTATCGACCGACAAAAATTTTGAAAGAATAATCCAATATTTCATTGAATGTATATTCAGTGAAATATTGAAATCAAGTGGAGTTTATTGATATTTTGAGGCAGGTATTTAATAAAAAATATTCGGTCGTATTCCGAAAATAAGATTGTTATCCTAACACTTAGTAGACGAGAAAAAAATAATAATAAACGAAACATCGGTGTTTGACTCTTTCAGTATCTAATTGACAGAGAATAAGAAATAAATAAATTACTTAAACATCAAAATATAAATATGAGGCCAACGCGACCATTCATTTTTCACAAATGAAAATTTTGCCATAATTTTACATAAAAACTCTGTGAGAGAAGAAATTAATAAGTACATATGAAATAATCTTTTATCTATAAGCTTTAAATACAGCATTAGTACTTATTTCATGTAATTTTAATCAAAACATGAGAATTGTGAGGTTACGTTTGCAATAGGTACTTCAGTAATCCGTTTGAAGCTCTATCAGACAAGAGACTGCCTGGATTAGAAGGTACCGGAGAAATCAATCCCTTTTCTAAAGGCATTGTAGACATCAGACACCACAAATAAAGATATTTACTTTGAGAGAGATGTGTGAAAATATATCAATCTCCTTATTTGAGTACAACGAACAACCAACACCGACGTATACCTAGGTCTCGTTTATTTATTTTTTTATTCTCGTCTATTATAAAGTGTTCAGATAACAATCTAAAGATCAGAATGTTACTATTTTCGGAATACGGCCGATTGATGTAGAAAAAGTATACTAAATTAAGTTTTGTGTTCGAAAGTAGGGTTTTAAAAATAATATTAAAAGATGAAGGTAGATCAATTAAAAAATAATGTTTAATTCACACAAATTCAAACCTCATCATAATTGTGCAGAGTCTGGGGAAAAAAATCCGATAAATGTCAAATAAAATGCATTTTGATGATTTTTTTCAAATTTTTACTTAAGCGTTTCTCCGACGACAGAATTTCAAACTATAAATTGAGATTTAACCAGACTTGAAAACAGCCCTTGTCTTCCAGGCAGGGGTTGCCTGTGGGGGGTGGGGGAAGTAAATGCACCCTTAACCAAACATGCATAACATTTTAACAAGCCTCGCACCGGCGACACTCAAGAACTTTTTTGCAGGGGACAACTTTAGGGGCGAATAACGATGTGTACGATTCTTTAAATGGGGGCAGTGTTTTTGTGCGTTTCATCCCTTGTATTTTGAATACTCATCTATAAATCAACTCCAATACCTTGAATGTATACTAAGTACCTACCTACTTATGATGTGCCTAGCAAGTGGTGTTATGCGTAAATATTTAATCAAATGAACTTTGTATTAAACCAAGCGGTTTCGGAAAAATCATTTTTCTTCACAAGGGTAATTAAAACTACATCTTAATATCTTTTTGTTACGTATGTTTTAAAATAAATGTTATTTAATCTTTTTTTATCTGACTCTATGATATATGATATTAGTATGTAGGTAGATATGAGAAAATTACCTCAATCATCCCAAAATGCACCAGTGGTAAATTTACTTCCTTACTTATATTATTTTGGTTATTTTAAGTAGCTATATTTCTTTATAACAATTGTTGATTATCTAATTTAAGTCCAAAACACAATAAAATAAAATGATAAAATCTTATTTTTTTCATTTTTCAACAAATGAATCGAGAACTATGAGAAACCTCTTATGTTCAGATTTCGTTTCGTTTGTCCAATATAAAAAGCAATGCAATCCTTACAAATAGATTAAGTCACACTAGCAAAAACTATTTAATACAATTTATTTCAAGTAATCGCATTTTTTTTTATTTTTCGTTGACAAGTTTCCTTACAGCCATTTATATTCGTAAACATAGTGATATAATTATAAGGAACCGTAATTTTACGAGTGTAATTACAATACGTGTGTATTTTGTGTAGTAATAAAAGCAATCAGGTAGTAAGTTGGTGTGTGTGTATGTCACCTCGCAAGTTTACCCCTAACAGAGTTAGTTAACTGCTCAACACTTAAACAATTAGTGGTGCATCCGTGACTTCGTCATGAGACAAAAATATCGAGAATTCAGATTGCCAAAATAAAATACCGTAGAGGGAAAGCAGGAGTGACATTAATGACAGATTGAGTACTGCAGTAGGAGAAACTTTCGATATAAAAGGATCTAGGAGAGGTTACTTGGACACGTCTTGCAAAAACCAATGTCTTTTATCAACTCCAGACATGAAGACATATTGTTCCAGACATTTCTTGTCCAGAAGAAAAGAGCATCGCTCCCGAAACATTAGAATAAATATTTTATTATTTATTCAATTGATTTTATTTAATATAATTTTATATATTATTTATTTTAATATAAGACATTTTATTCTGATATTTTGACAGTTATACAACACCCTGACGATGAAAAGGTTTTTCGGAAACATGTTGGTGTAATTAATCAAATAAAAGAAGTAGATATATAAAAATAATACAATCAATATATATTTTTTTAAAGTATTTTATTTATAAGATATTGCCACTAAGTAAATTTGAAGAAATAAATCTTCAATCTAAATTATCTCGTGTTTCTTAATAAATAATTCATTCGACCGATCTATTTCTAAAGCAATCAAACAAATCCTTTGTTTGGTAACATTTCACAGGGATTACAAAATAATTGTCGTCTGAATTCAAAAAGCAATCCGTGTTAAGCCTTTTCAGCCCTGCTGCAATGAATAAATAGTGGTTGAAATGTCGCGAGGGGTGAGTTTTTGTATTGGGCGCCAACCCCTGGCTTAATGAAGGTGACTGAAAATCCGATTCTGCATTCTAAACCGATTTTAAATAATCTTAAATGTAATTGTGATTATTTTCAAACAAATAATTTTAAGACAATGCAACATAATAATTGTTTGATTAATTAGGATAATATAGGATTTTAAACAAAAAAATTAAATCAATATAGAATAAATTTATTATTAATCATAATTTCTTATATTATAAAGAAATTTTCAGTGTAAATTTAAATGTTAGAAGAAGACATAATGAAAAATGTGGGGATCAATTAGGAAATGATATAAAACTTTGTATATTATTGAAAAAAGTCACTGATTCATCATAAGAATCCCCAATTTCGCCTCGTTTTACATCGATTTCATTTAACTTTGTATTATTCTCACTTTAAAATGTGTCGCGCATTTTAACATGCTTTTATTTAGCGTCGCTTGTCTATTAGCGAGTAATATTTTAATCAATTTTTGATCTACATTGATCAAGCAATTGGAAGAAGTCAGGACGTCTTCCAATCGATCATTAAATTTACAAAATTAATATAATTATTCAAAAAAATAAGGTCAAATCAATCAAATTGTAGAACAGAAAATGATGAATTAACTCCAAACCGATTAAAAATAATTATGTGTCATCTTCGGCGGAGCCTTTAACGCTACGAGATGCGTCCCCAGGTGGTGGATAGGGGAAAGCTCGCCAGATATGGAGGATAGGAGGGAAATAAAATACATCTCGTAGACCAACAGGCAGTAGCGTCTGACCCATAATGGGCGGCTACAAACAGCGTCTGTTCTCTATGTTAAGGGCTGCTGATTTCAAAACTCACCAACCCGTCTGCCAAGCGTGATGTTTTAATGCCAAACCCCTTTCAAATGAGGGTATGGAAGAGGCCTATATCCAGCAGTGGAGAGATGAAGGCTGAAGAAAGAAGATCTGTCATCTTCATCGGGAGGATTTTTTCTAATCATTTTTGGATAAAGGCCCAAGTGTCTCCCACTTTCTACGGTCATGCAGAATTAGGGTGGACTTTCGACGCTTTGATTTCCGTCGGGTAGCGCTGGAAAACTGTATTTGTCAACAATTTCCCGACCTAAAAGGCCTACAACGTGGCTTGTATATGAAAATTCTATTTTTATAGTTTTTACATCGACTAATCGTATACCATGCTCTTTTGTATTATACAAAATAAGGTCTTAATATTATATATGAGTACTAGCAAAACATAAATAAAACTGTAGTATTGACAAAATAACTTTTTTTACACTGCATCACAAAAATTAAATTTTTGTGATGCAGTGTAATGTCTAGATGAGTGAAAATAACAACTTATATACAATCTGTATTTGGTTTAAGGTAAGAAACAAATTATCTACCCTTTCATAGAATGTATATTACACTTTAGTAAATTTAATCCATTTTATTCTCATAAACTTGAATTTTGTTATTTCAAAATACACTTCGTGGAGCTTACAGCCCACAAGAGCAAAGGGCAAGTCGGTTGCCATGGCGATGTGCCCTATTCACCTGCCGTACCCTCTCCCGTTTAAAACAGAAGTAGAAAACCTTTTACGCTTAAATTAAAAAATATATTTTTATTGCGTTTAAAAATTAATTTAAATTTTTCAATTATTTACTTATTTTAAAACGTGAGTTTATTTTTTGAACCAACCAACATTTGAGTACAAAAATTTTTTAATACCATGATGAAGGAAAAGCAGAAGATTCTGCGTAAAAATACAATGGGAATTATTTTAAAAAGTTATAACAAAGTTTAATATTTGTTAAATATTTACTACAATTCGAACGATTTCGATATTGACGCAACATCTTCTGTAATTATATTACTAATAGTAAACTTGAGACTAAAAGGACGATGTGAGGAGTGGATGGGTAATTAAATTCTGGTGAATGTAGGGGCGTGGTAACAAGGCGCAGAAGAGGGGATGTAATAAAAGGTTTGAATATTAATTACATTTTTGTTACAATTTATCATTCAAATAACACTAACAAATAACACTTTCTAACATGGCTGTCGACTCCAAAATCGATGGTGGAATTCAAAAAGTGGTTGATGTCAAACGACATGGCCGATGTATGAACAAATTTATGAATTGATGTATGTATGTTATGTGTATACCGTATGAAATTGATGTGTATCATGTTATTATTTGTGATGTTCAAAAATAAAATGTAATAATATTGTAATATTAACTGTGAAAATGTAAATGTATAATGTAATTATATTGTAAAATTAATTGAAAAAATAAATCCTGCAGACAAACGTCTCAAAAACTTTATAAAAAATTATATGGAAAATAAAAAAATAAAAATTTAAAAAGGCTGGACATTCACTGTAAATGCATATTTTTACGTTTTTGTTCGACAAAATGGGTTTTTATTATTCATTTATATCAGAACGTGTATGCTAGACTACAAATTAATTTATAACGATAGCTTACATAGAACTTATTCTCACATAAAAGTAATAAACTGAACATTATTTACAATAATAAAGAAAATAAAAACATTAATCGACAGGCCGCGGCCAAAAAATTCGTTTTCAGTGTCTTAGAAAAAGTCAATAGGTTCTTAATATTTAAATGTACGCAAAATATGTTTTCCTACGGAAAAAATATTTTTGATCATTTATCGTTTTAAGTATAGAACATTTTTAATTTTGGAAGATCTGTCTAAACCAGTCCCATCCCGAGTCTCACAATCACACCCCCTCTTCTATATCCCAACATTTAAATATGCTCTTATTATATAGTGAGAGCATGTCGACCTTGAACGTTGTTTATTTTATTTACATATTTAAAAAAAATCATATTGTGAATTGGATTCTAGTACAGGCTGGTTTTTCATCCCTCCCATGTCTGTATTACGCCAGACGCCACCCTTACGCGCCCGCAGCTCCCCGCGCTCACCTGTGCGCTCGTGTAGACCCCGGATGTTGGTAAATACTGATTAAAACACGATATGTGTGGACAATTTCTCTCCAGCGAGCTTTACAGCTGTAAAAGCGATCAGCACCAAGAAAAAGGTTTTAATCGAGATGTATTATAGATGCCTCATACAGACGAAGCTATATTTTATATTATGGGAAAGTAGGTATGGAAGTCTTTTTGGGCGTTCATAGGGCTTACTACCTATCATACAGCTGGCTTAACTTTTCACTTTACACAGTGTAACGTTCACCATTTCCACCCATTATAGAAAGATGTTATAAAAAGAAAAAGATTTTACAAAAAATAAAAAACTATTACTCAAAATTGAGTTTATATATATAACGGAATTATTTAGCTAATCAACTTTGTCTTTGATATTTATTATGAGTTAACTTAAGTTATTGTTAGTGTCAAACGCAGCTCTGATATTATTTATAAAGCTTTTAGTTACTTAATCTGAAATATTATTTGTATATAATATTGTCTGCCATTGATCATAAATATTATTTAAAATTACCTTGTTTACCAAAAAAAGTAACGAATAATTGGTTTGCGTCCATCCTGACGAAGATAAAGTCGTATCGAAACCATTTGACATAAAGTTACTACAAGTGGTTTACACCAGATTTTTACTTTTAAAATTAATAATAATTATGTTCAACCACAAGGTTTAAATATCAAAAACCATTTTTTACAATTAATCCACGAATTACAATTTGAAATGAAAAGATTTTTTTTTAAATTACGTGAGCTTAAATATAGGTCAAAAATTTGTGTAATATACGTTATTATAAATTTTTTCGAATTTATACAATTAAGAGTTGGTGCTCGCATTTTTTTTTTTTTTAAATTAATATCTGCACAAGCAAGAATTCATAATTTGATATGCTAAGTGACAGAATAAAAATATGTTTTCCTTTACACTATGCTACAGTTTTTCGGATTATAAATATGTATATTTATTTCACCATGAGTACCTTCGTAACATTCTGTATAAAGAGTCGTGTTTTCGACGATCAAAGGTTAAGTAAAATTAGAACCTCACAACCCTTCCCGCGGAGGCTTAGTCTATCCTCGTCCACTTTTACCCCCGTTGACATTATGGTATTAACTCATTACATTTTTAATTTAAATTCTTTAACAAATTAATTGGATTTTTAAGCTTCTCTTGCATGGTAGAATAATTTAAAAAAAAACGCAATCTAGAAAAAAATAAGTTTTAGAATATTTTCAGGATAATAGCGTTAACTTTGTAATAATACTTTTTTATTTATTAAATCAAAATATTTAGCAATAAAATTAAACCAAATCAAAAATTAAACTCATCACACGAAAATGACTTTCAGCTATTAAAATGCCCCCACAACAATGAGCTCGTTTTTTTCTTTGTTCGGAAACATTTTTCTGATATTACATTATTACTTATTTCATTTTTTTTTCATTTTATTATATACATTTAATAAGGTTTAATTTTACTATGCCTGTCTCACTAGAGAGCTCTGTGTTAAGACAGGTAAAGTTAACAATTATTACTTAAGTACATTTTATACAAAATAGTATAAAAATAATTACATTTTATATATATACAATATATATACAAGTATATGTGTGGAGACCTGTAATTGGCCATCTATATTGTATCAATGTTTTCTATGCTTTTTTTTGTGCTGTTGGTCTTCCATAAACAGTAAATTAATAAATAAATATATACAAATAGGTTAAAAAAAGATTAATCGTAGTCTACACTCAGTCACTCAGTAAAAATACCCTATTGCAATATGTTACCGGCATGAAATTAAAGTTCTCAATTTGATTGGATGAGTTTCCCAATAACTAACTGGTCGACCCATCTCTCTCCAAGTCCAAGTTTTAATTAATGTTTTTACATTTTTCGGATTATTTGATTGTGATACCCTTACAGTTTGTACAGTTTCGGGCCTAAGGGTTTAAAGTTTCTATGCCCATAAGTGGTTCGCGCTCTTGGGACTTGAATAGAATCTTTGTTTCTGCGTGTATGAGTAGTATTTTGGGTGTGTGTGAAATGTGTTTGTACATGTAAACTAGGACAGTTTTGGCGTATAATTATCTAACATCAAAAACGTCTACTTTATTAAATATTTCCTCTGTACTTGTACTTTAATCGGTGTTCTTAAGATTGTTTTTGAAATTGTTTTCTGGGCAATAATTAAAGGATTAATTGCAGTCATCGTCGCTCCACCCCACGCAATTACTCCGTGTTCAATGGTCGTCTGTAATGTACTGTAAATATAACTATTTATAAGGCAATATATGATAAACGTATTGCATTTAATAACAATAAACAACGAATATAGCAAATATCAATAAATAACGAATAATGAAAATAATTTAACCACAGGGGACGTTAGTAAAATACAATTTACATATAGAACAAGGTGTGCAAATTAAACATATACACAACTACCAAAAATTTGATTTAAACATACTCACAATATTCTGAATGTATAAAAACTGGTCTAAAATGTTAATAATTAAGAATAATAATAAAAATATCATATATATACATATCAATAGAATGTTAAAAATGTTCCCAGGTTTTCACGGTCATTCAGAATCTTCTGTGTATAGTTTTCTGGGATATTCTGCCGTGTAGATGTGATCTCTCTGATGGACCCTGCGATGGAATCCAAAACGTCGGCCAGAGAGGTCACATGTACACGGCAGAATATCCCAGAAAACTATACACAGAACAAAAAAAAATTGCTTTAAAAACTCCAATCAAAAATATAGCTAACTCAATACCAACGGTGACTTATCTATCTTTACTTACCATCTGTACTCGTTAATGGGAATGACAACATTTTTAACCACAGGTGGCAGTATTGAAAATATACATTGTACACATATGAAACAAGGCGTGCAAATAAAATATATTATATACAACTACCAAAAATTTGATGGTTTAATGATGAATGGAATTGGTGAGTTAGTTACGTTGTGTAAAATTATCACTTAAGCTGCACTATGAACACCCAAAATGACTTCCATACCTACTTCCCCATATAAAAATACCTTCGTCTCTATGAACACCTGTAATATATCTTGATTAAAGCCATGTATTCACTAGGGGACAAATTGTCCCTCAACAGCACGCGCGGCATAGAGTCTACGTGACGTTGCAACGTCGTGCACTGTTCCGCGACCTCGCGCACAACATAGCGCGGCATTTCTACGTGCCGTGGCAACGTTGCCATGCGCACGGTACCCGAGCGTACTCACTGCAACATTCCGCGGAGCGTCAGTACCACGTGGTATGTTTACAAGTGAATACGCGTGCGCTGTATCTGTCAAGATGACAATGCGGGGAAACGAAATTGTTCTTGAACTCGTCGAGCTGTATCGATCGAAGATCGCATAGAATGTCCGTCCTTCTTTCTCTTTGCAGTAAATAATTTCGCATTCTCCTCTTTTTTCTCCTCTTACTTTTCGATAAACTCATTAACATAAACAGATACGCGGCTGTCATCATAACCTCATAGGGCGATATATTTCCGCGACGTCTGGAAAACAATAATTATTTGCAAAAAGGACCTTGTTTTTAATAATATTCAATTTACTACAGTAAAACCTCGTTTATTTGAAATTGCGACCCAAAAAAACATTTCGAATTGCGCGAAACCCTCTTTTCGCCAAATGAGATACCGCAGCTGTCAATATAAGCTCATCGGGTGACATTTCCGCGACAAGATATGCGAGTCCCGGTGTGTACACGTCAAATGGCCGCGTCATTGTCCCCGAAACATGAGCGTAGATGTTGATGCGACATGCCGAGCGGAATGTTTCGCGATTTGTCCCCTAGTGAATACATGGCTTAATGATTTCCTCCTGGGGATAAAAACCAATATTGGGTTCTTGAAAAAAAAAATTTTTGAACATACTCAAAATATTCTGAAAATATTTTTTATACCATATCGTATAATAAAAAAAAAACTTTTTGTAAACGTAAATGTATTACTTATAAAAATATATACGTATTCGTTCGTATGAGATTAGTTAGGTATGTCCTTCAATCAAAAATAAAGTATTTTGGAATACTCTATATAACAATGGTATAATTTCAGCATTGTACCTACTCATCTTCTCAACACAAGCGCTCGCTTCTATAAAGGAAAAACATCAAATACTTATGTTAATGTTAACAAAATGTTAATGTTTTGAATAGTATCTGCATTAAAGATATCACAAAAAAATATTTTAAATGGTTTATTATTTGATGCCGACTGGTTTCCAGATGATCACTGATCACCCTTTATTCAGATCAAAAAATGAACTATTTTGTCTTTTCCTTGTCTATGCCGTATACAGAAAGATTGGAATGACTAATATTCTGACAATTAGATGTATAGTCCTTAGGACCTAATGATGTTTCAGTTTTGGCAAAATTGGCCATGGCTTAAAATTGTTTTTACGAATATAAAGATATTTTGTTTTAATATTATAGTCTTCTTCTTCAGCCTTCATCTCTCCACTGCCTCTTCCATACCCTTCCATCCTACCTGGTTATTTGCTAATTGTAGCCATGTCTTTTCAACCACAGCGGTTAGGTTATCGGCCCATCTCTTTTGAGGTCTTCCGACGCCTCTTTTATTTTCCCATGGTTACCACTTCAGAAGTCTGGGAGTCCATCTTGTAGTATCTTGCCTTGCAAAATGCCTTACCCATTGACATTTTAGCTTCGCAACACGATCCATGATATCCACTACTCTAGTTCTGCGTCTAATTTCATCATTTCTTATTCTATCTCTTAGCTCTCTGTCTTAGAGATCTCTCCACGGATCGTTGCGTGCATTTGAACTTTTCTACACTTTTTTTTATAAGGCAATATGGCAATATGCACGATTCAAAGTGCTTATTCAGAGTGCACAGGCGGGAGCGGGTGCGTGTGCGCTCGCGCTGGCTCTGGCGTCACCATGTTCACAGTGCCGAAGCGGCTGAGAGTCTAATATGTATGCTTCTCAAACTTCGCGATACCTACGTAGAAAGATGGATGAAGACTTGGTTTTATTAATGGAAAATTCATTTTTCAAATGGGAAGTAAATTATGTGAAGTTGGCTAAATGTTTGAAAATGAAAAAATGAAAATGTTTGAATTTAATATTTTTATTCTTTAACTTTAATGTGTAATTATATAAAATGTGAAAGACTACAAATAAAGTTTTTGTTAATTGTAAATAATCTTTTATTTTGATAAAACTTCTAATTTTACCTAAATAGGATGATTAATTTTAGAGATATGTATAATTATTTGTATAATAGCTGCCCGTATGTCGCAAGTCGCGCGAATATTTCACAAAAAATGCTTCACGGGCGTTAAAGTAGTAAGTACCTTACCAGCTTTTTATAGTTTTTTGGGTAAAATAATTTATAGGTAAAAAAAATAGAGGTAAATTTTTTTAAATATTTTATATAAAAAAACATAATTTATAGGTAAAAAAATTACATTAGATTTTTTATTACTTTAATTAATTTACTTGACAGCTCTATTGAAGTGTTGTGGGTGTTTGCTTTGCCAAATAGCAGTGCGATGTTGCACTGCGGATATAAATTCTTCCGCACCGATTTCCATGTTGTGGCGTGTGGATCAAAAACGTTTAGAACCAGACGCTCGGGCAGTGTGAAAGATACAGGCGGATTGGGCCAACAGAATCGGCCGCGCGCTAGGAGCGCTACCTGCGCCCGCGTCCGCCCCTATGCAGGCGCGCCCGCGGTCGAGCACTGTGAAGGCGAGAGGCGTGTAGGTAGGTACATTTGAACTACACGCACCCGCGCCAGCGTCCGCACCCGCCCTTACTCTGAAAGAGCCCAAAGGCTTTTCTTTTTAGGCTAGTTGGGATCTCTCTATTCTCGAAAATATATTTGAGTTTGCCAAAAGCAGCCAAGCTCATTCCTGTTCGTGTTCTTGGTTATATTATAGTCTTAAGCTTCCTTTTGTTCATTATGATCACCTTGCAAAATCAAAACATCAAGCTTTTTTCTCAACACTTAAGCATAAGATAATAAATGCTCACATTGTCACGTGAAAGAATCACTTTAAGCAGCGTTCACATTCTCTAAAATCCCTTTATCCTGACAAAGTGACGAAAAAAGAATCACGCGACCAAAGCCGCTTTGAGAGAGAAGTTCCTACGCCAACACGCTCTCGGAGCATTAAAAGTTCACGAGTGGCCGTATCGGAAAATGCTACTAACGCTAGGCGAAGCAATTAGGGAAAATTCAATAAAGGGAATTTCGTTTTTCAAGCGCGGCCACCCGACGAGCTAGTGCGGATAGTCTCCTCAGTCGCGTTGTCCATTTTTAAAAAATAACTTTTAATAGTGGATTAAATGATGTAGCCGTTTTAAAAAATTTAAATTTATATCGTATCCATACACTGTAATGCCGAAAGCTTTCATATTTTGTGATGTTCTACGCATATTGTGTACCCTTCGAGACGAAACAAATAGTTTAACTCATAGACGTACTATAAATATAGAATAGTTACAAACCAAAGTATCTGCATTGGTTTAGGGGTGTCCAAAATGTATAAATGTCCGCGCGATATACATATAAAATATGAATACAATACACAATTTATTTTATATTTGTATCTCTTTTACACGTATGCTGTGCCATAAGAAAGAAAGAGAAAATACCACAGAATAAATACCGCGATTCGCTAGAACTTCATATGCATTCATTGTTAAAAGTTATGTTTTATTGTCCTTTCTTATACGTGGTTGTGAAAATAAGTACGTAATAGAAGATAGCAGAAACTAGATGTCTCAGATTTGTTTTTTGTGACTAGTCTATATTTATAGTACGTCTATGGTTTAATTTATTTCCATTTCATTCAAATTTTAAAGTACGTTAAATATTATGTAAATCTTGACAGATACAATTGATTTTTAAAGAAGGGATGACAAAATGATAAATGAAGTTCTTATTTTCCAGACAAGATATCAAAAATATGCATTGCGGAAAAATTAAAAAATTGTCATTCGAATTAACCTATTGCATTTTTAAACATTTAAGTACCTACTTATGTGTATCTGATGTACAAATATTGTTTAAATTTTAGTAGTTATGCCTGTTTGTGTTAATTATAATATTCAGTTTATTAATTTGGCATTTGTGTAAATGTCGTTTCCAGATTGTGATTAAAAAAATTTAATCTACTGTATATCTTCCGATTTCAATTAATAATGAAAATCCACATTTTCGTAAAAAAACGTAATGGGAATCAAAAAGTTCACCTTTAATGAATTGATTTCTCAAATGAAAATGTTCTCAGGTTTTCACTGCCGTTCATAATTTCCTGTGTGCAATTTTCTGTTGCCGCTGTATATCTGTCCTAAATATAAACCGCAGAAAACTGAGTACAGAAGATTCTCGATTAGAAGTTTTTATATGAAAGTTGTGCCCAATATTCTTCATCAGTTTATCAACGACTACTCGCACACGATGTTGGCGGAGAGTTTTTTTATCGTCTTTTCAACACGGTTAAAGAGGCTTCGTACTGAAACGTATAAATCGTGTATAATATAATCAGTTTGGTATATGCATGTGTGTAATATGTATCAAAAATAAATAAATAAATTCTGAAAAAAAAACTGACTGATTGTACTTGGTAGGTAGCCAACATTATGATAGGTTTAGGATAACACCAGATTACATCAGATTAAAAATAGGTTGTAGTTGGTTGACGAGGGATTTTTGGTATATACGTAAACAGAAATCAACGCTACGTTTCAACATGTACCACAAAAAAATACTAATCTAATATTGACAAGAGATAAACATATCACAACCCTAGTCTTAGACTATGGCATGTCAAAAAATGGTATTCAGAGAAAATTGAATTCAATGTTTCTATCCTCTAAAATAAATCAAAGAACGCGTGTGGTAAACAGATTTTCTCTTAACAGAGAATAGATAGTAAACAGTAGTAGTAGTAGTTAATTAACGACGTTTAAATTATTTTTGGGTGTGACCATTGACCAGAAACAAAATAAATAAATACATTGCAACAAAATACTTATTAAAATTTGAGATTAAATAAAAAATTAACCCACAAAAACATAATTTTCATAATAAATCTTTTATATTCGAGGTTAAAGTAAATATTTTATTGTATTGGTTGTCATTTAACAGAACAACAACCAACTTTTGTTTTGTAAAGTGATAAATTCTTAATCGTCCGTAATTAAAATAATTTTAGAATACTGCCAGAAAGTAGGTAGGTACTTGCTCAAACATCTGACATAAATTTGCATTTTTTTTTTGTGTGCGTTTATGTATGTTTGACCAAAAATGCATTTAAGAATGCATTGTCATCGACAATAAGTCAACGAGTAAAATTTCAGCTCGATTGGATGACGGGAAGTGTATTGATTTTCACTTACAAGATTTTTCCATAAGAATTCAAAACCGACGGTGAAGTTAATACAAATAATTTTAAAATAGCATGTCCCGAAATATCACATATAATTAATTATGAAAAGTTAAGAATATATTTTATGTCTTCAAATTTTGTATAGTTCGTTTAGATTTGTGATATTTTTTAACCAGATATTTTATAATGTTTTTAATATTTCTGCATTATTTACTCAAAAATTAACATTTTTAATTCATTAAAGTCTAAGATTAGGGATGCGATATAATCTTTACTACATCATTTCCAATCTCTCGTTTTATCTATATCTCGCTTTTGAAAAGACTTCTGCATTGAATCTGATCTCAAGATCAGAAGCCCCAAGAATATTTCATATATTTTTTTGATTTCACCTGACAGGCGCGATAGGACACGGCAAGGGTTTCCACCTACTACCCTCGTTTAGGGGTTGCCCCAATCGGAGGGATGGAAAATCAATGAAAATTAAATTTGGTCCCTCAAACGAGATAACGAGGGGGTCCCGCCGGGGTGGAGGCTCGACTCAAGGGATGCTCTCGATCAGACATTACAATTTTTGATTATTTTGTACCATTGCTAAAAAATTACTTTTATTGTAATTTGATTTTAACAAGCGAGCGTAATGAGAACGTTTTCACAATTCTTACATTTTAATTGATTATGAATAATAAATGATAAAATGAATAAAATGTACTTGTAACATGGCATATAAATCATCTGTTTCGTGTACAAACCTTATACACAATTTTAAAACTTTTTTAAAAGGTCTTAAATGATCATTTGAACCCTTAATTAATAAAGTTATCGAAAATTGTATGATGGACTTTTTATTTTTAAAATTTAAAATATACATTTTGTTATGTAAATTGAATTCTTCAAAAAGAGCAAAATAATTTTGTAGTAACATCATTAATATAATTATAAAAATGTAATTTCTCTATATAGAAAATTATATAAAGAAAATATCAACTTTTTTCAGGGCCAATGTTTCCTATTTCAGGATACAATGTAAACTAACAAATAAAAAATAAAAAATCGAAGAAAAGACAGTCAAAATATAAAAAAATAATATATGGTATATTTATATTTCGATTTCTGATTTTTAATTTGTTAGTTTACATTTTATCCTCACGAAGGGACTATTGGTCTTCAAACATGTTGTATTTTCAATATATAAGTGATGAAAAGAAAGTCAATTTTTATTAAGTATATATAAATTAAATTCGTTTAAATTCTGTATCAAAAAATGATCTTATTTTAACAAAGCAAGATCGGAAAAATAAGTCAAAATATAAAAATAAAATTAAGCAATCTAAAATGGTAATAAATTTTATAATATAAATCCCAAAAATTTTTATAGATAGCACCAAACTATTTATAAATACAACGTGCGTGAGGATATGTATGAAAGTAGACGAGGCAAAAGCGGCACACCCAGACAGAAGAGTGTAGCACTCTATCTTTGCTGCCTACCCCTGCGGAAAATGGCATAATAAGTATTTATTTGATTATTATTTGATAAGTTTAATATTTTGATATTCTACCAGTCACCTGTCTATTAATTTTCGCATAAAATCTGTAATCATCCATTTTAAGATATTCAAATGTGTATGTAAATATTTCATATCTGTTTTCGATTCAGTCCCTCTCTGAAGGAGATTTGAATGTATTTAAATATTGACTCACCGGGCTCAGCAATCCCAGGGGAACACGCGGCCAAAGAAGTCGAAACGTATTTTCCACACACAAGTGACATCCATCAGTTTTTTGTGAAGATCCATGAGCGAATTTGAATACCAAATTTGATATAAAAGGTATTGGTGTCGCTATACTGGAAATAAATGTGACAGAAATTACTTTTGAAGTGTTATACGTATATGAATAACATGAAAATGATAAAGTATGGTTCTCGAGACTTTTTTTACGGGACTTATTTTATTGGTATTGAAAATATCCCCGATAATAATAATTTCGAATGTCCGTCCGTATTTTTCTATCCAATAGCTGATCTCATTCCGTTTTCATAATAAGTATGATTTCAAAAATGTTATTAAATAAAATAGAAATATTGTTTTTATGCTTTTTTAATAAAATGCCTAGGTAAACTAAATTAGACTTTTTACAAGAATATTTTGATTGTTTTTAAATATTTAAATTAAATGGAAATTAAAAATTATAACTTCTTCAAAACAGCAAAATAATTTTGAGGTGACATTGTTAAAATAATCAATAAAAATATACTTAGTTTTCACCATTTTTGTATTGAAAACATCAATAATTATTATGATTTTCTAACCATCTTTTGATTATGGATCATTCTTTTGATATTAATAAGGGTTAACAAATTTTACATACAAATTATACAGAATCGCAGTTTGATAAATTAGAAATTTTGGAAATTAGAAATAGTGTCATGCTCACATGAGACTATATCTCCTATTTGATCATTTTGGAGCATCATAGATGAATAATTATTTTTCAGAAGTAACAAAAGAATCGTATTTTATTAAAAAAATATAAATAGAAGCAAGCGCTAAAATATAGCATTCAATTAAAGGTGGAAAAAAGGAACACTATAAGTATTAAAACAATAATGCGAGTCGGGCGCAGTGCGGTCAGTACATTGAAACGTGTTTTATTTAAACGTATATTTTGTAAAAATATATGTAAATGTAAATATATATTTCATAAATAAATAAATAAATGGATATTATAAACTGCAAATAGAATCGAAACGAAGGTATTAGTATACAGGGTTATTTGGAAAACATTAATAACCTCGCAGAACTATACTCCTGCCTTGATTATGAGTCGAAAATGTTCAAGCTATTATGACATAATATCAATAGTTAAGGAGATATGCGACATCAAAGTTTGCATTTTTTTTTTTCAATATATCCTTTTTTTTGTAAAACGTTGGACTATCGTTAAAGTAACTTATATCGAGTATGAAAATTTCATTCCCTTAAATACAAGTCAAATAAAAAAATAAAAACCTTCGAATTGGAATGTTTTCCAATTGGAATTTTTTCAGGGTTTTAATCATTTTATTTAACTTGTATTGAAACAAATGAATTTTTAATAATTGATATTAGTTACTGTAATGATAGTCCAACGTTTTCCATTTTTATCCATTTTAATCATTTTATTTAACTTGTATTGAAACAAATGAATTTTTAATAATTGATATTAGTTACTGTAATGATAGTCCAACGTTTTCCATTTTTATCCATTTTAATCATTTTATTTAACTTGTATTGAAACAAATGAATTTTTAGTAATTGATATTAGTTACTGTAATGATAGTCCAACGTTTTCAAAAAAATAAGTCAGAAATATTGAGAAAAAAATGCAAACTTTGATGTCACATATCTCCACAACATGATAGCTTGAACATTTTCGACTCATAATCAAGGCAGAAGTATAGTCCTGCTAGGATATTAATGTTTTACAAATAACCCTGTATATTGACAGTATATAATAGAAAGAAACATGCGTTAATGCTTAATGTTAGTCTGTACTGTAAATTGCAATTAGTTTTTCATGAAGCCTTTTCAACTACATTTTCCAGCATGAAAATACGACGTTACTGTGTTGCTAGTTAGAAGTTGGATAACGAAGCAGGTTATGGGAAACTTGACCGCGAGCCAACTACCCCTCGTGTGGGTTCTTACGTTTAATGACTGGCGCAGGAAATGCGGTAAGTCGACCCTCGTCTCTGCTAGGAGCACACGGGTACAATTACAGTTCATAACGTAGCTAAATAATTGTACCTGGAAGATAAAACTGAAAGAAATTACCACGATTACAGGGAGGTACCCAGCGCACTACATAACTACTATGAATTCGTCTATGCATAGCCTGCACCGCCTAGGCAATCAGTATAGCTCTGTTGATATATTTAAAGCTCGAATACTATACACATACAAAAGAAAAATCTTCTTCTTCTTGTCGTTCTACGTTCAACGGACGTTGAATATCATGTTGGCTATTTTTACTTCCTTTATTTTAACTCGTGACGTCTGCTTGCTTGCCGGCTTGCCGGGTGAAAAACCCTTTTGTAACCCTTTTCCCGTGATCCAATAGAGTTGAAATTTGGCAAGTAGACTCATGGCGACGATCAAGAAGATCTATCAAATTTTTCTTAAAAAAATTAATAATTATAGTATAATTTCGGATTTTTGGAAATTTTATTGGTTTTTTCAAATTGGAATCATTTGAAAAGTTTGATTACTAGCATAGCGGCCCGATAACGTCGCGGAATATTTTCTAAATTTGAATTTCTCCGTCGGTATTCATAATAGGTACTTCACTACAAAAGTCGAAAATCTAAATTGACAGACAAATGTTTTTAGAATTTAATTTTCAAAGCATGAAATCTCTTATCAAAGCTCAAAACATCTGACATTTTAGAAATATATTAAATTACTGTAAGTTTAGTGTTATGTTATATGTTTTAATTCGTCTTTAATTGTTGTTATATTTTACAAAGAAAGGAAGTATAATAAAAACTTGGTTTTTATGGGTTACTTTTTTATTTATTTTCTTATTTACCTTAATTATTTAGTTCCTCACATAATGTTGTGAGGGCTAATATATGATTTCACTTAGACCTATTGCATTCCATCTAATCATTTAAAAGTTTTTATAATAAAATTTTTGAACTCCACTTTAAACCTCCTTATATTCTCCATGTTTTGAATTTCCTTTGGCAAGCTATCGAAGATTTTTATACCTTTATACATCATAGAATTTTGTGAGGAGTTTTTCTTTTTCTTTGTACTGTAGGAATGAAAATCCTTATTCATCTTCATCCTGCCATCAAAGTATTTGGGTACTAATCCATGTTTAATTTTAAATATTTGCACCATTACATTATATATTATTCTTTGATTTACAGTTTCCAGTCTTAGTGCATTCAACATTTTTGTTATTTTAGTTCTCCTATTACACTTCAGTATTATGTTAATATATACTAGTACTATGAGAACTTTGTTTACTGCGCTTTACCTATTTTATAATTTTCCTACATACTGCTGAAACCACATGTCTGCAATATTAATGCCTTCCCACTGATGGACGAAAAAGTTAGTAATCATGTCTCTGTAACGCTCACCGATTGTAACGTTTTGTCCATCATCATTTTTGAAGACATATAGACCAATGATTCCACTGGCCCATAAAGCGCTCCAAACGGTGACTTTTTCCGCATATAATGGTGTTTCGATAATAGCTTGTGGATTACCATCTCTACAAATGCAGCAATTCTTTTCACCGATATAGCCATTTAACTAAGAGTATACTTCATCACTGAACACATCTGAGTTGTGAAAATCGGACTTCCAGATTAAGCCATGTACGGCCACGGCGGCCGCATTCTATGTAAATATTAATGCCATAAAATTATCTGTCAAATAAAGTTAATTTTACGGATTTTAAAAACATTTTATTTTATTTTATTTCAATTCAAATTCTCCGCCTCTAAAAAAAACATTTAAAAGCCCAATACAAGGCGTGTATCATTAATAAATAAAATAATTTAGATTTTTAAAACATTTATTCATAATTTTTATATTCAATATGTTTTTTTTTTCATTCCAGGTAAAAATATATCATGAAACTGTGTTAAAAACACATTAATATCAAATACAATTTTATAAAATAATGTTTGAAAAATTGGTCTATTATTGGCCTATTAGTTAAGACACTCGCCTAGTGATCCAACACGCCCTGGTTCGAACCCCATTCCAGGAGACCAGCAAGTAAATCCTATTTACATAGAACAAGCATTTAGCTTTGTTTTGATAATAATAAGAAAATGATGCGACACGTATTCCTTATTCGAATTTATATTTAAAAAATGAATAATGAAATATTTTTTTCTGCAAAACAAAAAACAACAGTTGGTAACTAACAACAAACGACTGATAATAAATATCAAGCAACTAGAAAAATGTTACTAGAAACAAGCAACTAGCAACACGCGACAAGCCAGAGGCAACTGGAAACTATGTAACAACCAATCATAGATAACAACCAACGAGCAACTCGCACCTAGCAAATTGCATTTAGCAACATGCAACATACAACATGCAACAAGTCAACATCAACTAAATAACGTTAAAAAAAACGCTTAAAAAATATTTTCAAGATTTCCATGTCATTCAATTTTTCGAGGATTCGCTTTCATATTCTGTTTGTACCTTTAATGTGCACCGCTAGTCAAGTTTCCAACTAGCAACTAATCCAGCTAACTTCATTCCTTCTTTTCGGCATTTTTCTCAAACATCGAATCCCTATAAAACATACTTACCATGTAAAGGTGTCGACCAATATTAAGTTTATTGATTTTACAAAATTTTATATGAGAGGTGAACGAACATAGCAATATTGCAAAATATGAAAGTATAAATAATTTATATAATTTTATGTGAACTACAGCAGGATCACTTCCAAAAGGTTGTTCAAAACACCTTGCTATTTTTTTTCTCCATTAAAATTGGTCAATTTTTTGTGCTTGTGTGCTTGGAAGATGAAATTATTTAAAATTATAAAATTACCAATATATAATATAATCACATGCTGGCGGCTGCGGGAGTAGGTACCAATGAAAACACTGGAAATTAATTAGATACTTATTAATTAGTGATTAATTAATTATTACATGGACAAAGTCACTTAGCACGAATTAAACTTAATATTATTCTTAAAATCGTAATATTTCGCAATATATTATTTGTACTTGAACACTTTATTACAGCTGGAAACACTTTATTTATCGCTCGTAGAGCATCCAATTCTCACATGCAGTAATCGCATTTATTTATTTACCTCTTACAGAGGTAGGAACTCGGTTCCTTGTTTCGCTCGATATCTGTCGCTTCGTAATTTCACGACTGGGCACCTGGCCGTCCTCGTACGACTTACTTCGCACTGAACGATATGACAAAACGAACTCTCCCGCCGCGGCGTAGTATAATTTATCGATTTCAGAACATTATAAATTAGTAAACCTCGATGACTGCATTTTTTTTTGATGTTGCTGTCTTTGCTTTTATACCACACATATATTATGAATGACGACTATGCCACCTATTTTTACTCTCTTTCTTTTAACTAGTAGCGTCTGCGGTTTGTTGTCTGCCGGAAAAACTTTGGATCGATTTTTAACCCTTTTCCCGTCATCCAATCGAGCTGAAACATTGCAGGCAGACTCATGACGACGATAAAAATGATCTAACAAATTTTCGTTTAATTTTTGAAAATAATTAAATTAAAATTTTGGATTTTTGGTTATTTTAAATTGGAATCATTACAAATGAGTAATGACCCCGACGCGTGCAGTAGGCACGAAACCTGATTAAATGAGAAAGGGATTATAATAAAAACTTAGTTTTTATGGGTTAGTTTTTTAAACACGAAAATGTAATTCTCAATTAAAAGTGTGTTATCATAAATCTTATAATTTACTTATGCAAACATAATATACAGGTGTATGTAATTAACACATTTAAAATAAATAAACTTTTTTTTATGAATCGATTAAATCTACTATTAATTGAAACCGCAGAAACGTTTGACAAAACAAATCAAGCAAATAAATGAGTAGCACGCTCAAAGTCTTAGTTTTCAAAGAGATTTAATTTTGAATGTAAATGTAGGTATCTTGAGCGGGCTGGGGAAATCCCCTCGGATTTCAATATGGAAATATGACTTCCATCACGACGGGGTGGATTTATATGAAAAAGAGCACCCCTGACTAAAGAGGGTGCTCCTTATGTTATCTACCTATAAGAGTATTATTATTTCAAAATTCATCATCTCTCTTATCAGGTAAGAAATTTATTATTTTTTAAACGTGGAAATTGTTAAGTCAATGTATCACCTGGTACATTTTTTTATGATTTCATAATATTTTTATTGACTTTATTAAGGAAACGGAATCCATATGGATGCGCGGTGTAGCGTTTCTAGTACTTATCTCTTTTCGGTTTTGGTGTCCAATTAGCAGTTATACAGTTTGTGTGTTAAATTTAATGCGTTGATTTACATTTATAATATTTACATATTTTACTTTTTTTATAAAATAATATTATCCTAGTCTATCTTTGTAATAAATCAGTAATAATAAACAACCTAAGATATATATTATATCCAATGACATTGAAATAAGTTTGATTAGTTTCTATTAACGCCTATTAATGAGAGCGACTACACATCTGGCAACTGAAAAACGTGAACCAAAAAAATATTACGCAAAATTCAAAAAGTGCATAAAGTTGTTGAACAATTGAATGATTAAATTGTGATATTAACCTTAATATGCTTATTTTTAAATATTGTAATATAAACTTGACATACTAATCTTTAAATATTTATACATTTGCATTTATATGTCATATGTTTAAAAAACATACAGTTATCTACCAAACTTGTGACATTCTTCTGTTCCATACAAAGTTCACACTTTCATGTGACTGTAAAAAATTGAAAAAAATTGATCATAATTAAATGATGTGTGTAAAATATTATGTAATTTTGAATAATAATGAAAAATAATAATAAAATAAAAACTACATAAATACATTGAGCCTATGTGAGTAATGGTTCTGTGCAACGTTTTAAATTTACACATACTCTAAGGTGAGAACCTGCAAAATCTATGTCGCCGTCGAGACAGAAAATGTTCATACGTTATATAACAATCTTTTAGGACACCTGGGTCCATGGAGACAGCCTCCCAGGAGATGAATTATGTGACATCATTTTATTTTTCCGAGTGGTAAATCTAGAAATGAAAATCCATTTGTGGCATTATTGTATTTTGATTTTCTGCGACAGCATTAATCTTGATAAATTATTAAACAATTGTTGAAGTATAAAATAATCCCGGTGCATTCTAAATTTTGTACTGGTATGTAGATAACATTAAATAAAAATACATTAATCGGAGGCATGCATTTCAAACAATAGAAATATCAGTGCCTGACTTCTTTTTCTTCTTCTTCTTACTGGCTGAAGGTTATTAGCGCCAGTTTATTCAGAGTTTACCACCTATTGTAATGTGGACTTCAGGAATTCATCTAGATATCCTCTTTAGCCACTTTTTACATTAGTTTCCCATATATAGCAAGGTGTTGGGAGTCCTTTATGGCTATTATGAGTAAAAGATGAAATAATTCACATGTTGTACACGTGCAAAATTTTAGTAGTCAGTTCTGTATCATTTTAATATTCGTCATCCATTAGAACATCCCTAGTACTCAGAGATTTAATTGAATTCTTGTTAGGGGCGGTTTTATAACATAAACCCCACAAAATAATACGAACATCGGCAACTTGGAGCGCTGCCTCTAGATTATGGCAAACGTGATTGGGTAATTCGCTTGATTTAAAATTGGGTTAGCACGTTAATGAAATAATAAATATATTTCAAGAATATCAACTATGAAGAAATATAGTGTCATGCTTCGTCGGTAATATAAGCAGTACATAAAAAAGTTTTGATGCCCACACTGAGCTATATATAGGGTGTAACAGAGCCAGTCCACCATACTTTACAAGTAGTCCTGCTTAATGGGATATTCTATTCTTTAAATTATATATATATATATATATTATATATATATATATATATATATATATATATATAATATATATATATCTATATATATATATATATATATATATACATATATATATATATATATATATAAATTTCCAAAGTTTAAAATTCAAGAGTATATCCTTAAAGGGATTTTTCAAGACTAATTACTAATTATTTACCGAGCACGGCGATTTTGGTGACGCGGCAACTAAACTGGTCCGACCGGAACACATCGAATATAGACGATAGACGTTACCCGACTGCCTACCCTACTAAGAAAGGTTTTATGGATTACCCCATAAAACCTTTCTTATGCTCTATACCTATATAATGTATATTTAACTGAAGGTAACGTATTTTGTTAAAATCATTTCATTCTAATGTTCAGTTCAGGTTAAGGTTTTTCTCGAACCTTTTTTTTTCGAGACGGTTGGTATGATATCTCACGTTCTACTGAACCGTGAATCTTTTCTATACATCCTTCTATGACAGGAATTAGAATTATAACAAAATTAAAATGTTAACTATTTTAAAAAAATTCACAAATGTCAAAAAAAAACTGATAAAAAATGTCTTTTCAAACAGTCGCTATTTTGTAAAAAAAAAATTTTGTCTTCTTATTTCGGCCATAGCGGTATTTTTTTTAAATAACATGTAACTTTTGAATTTAAAATTTTTTCATTTGAATTTTTTTATGTATTCTTCAAACATCAATAAAAGACTCGTAAAATAATGGATACTTTTTTTATGAAAAATAATAAAATAAAATAAAATAAAATACTACATACATTGTTTTTCAATTTTTTTAATGGACTTGATTAAATACCCAAAATTCATTCCCCTCGACTATAATAACTTACAAGTCAAAATTCAAGTAAACCATTCTTTAAAACATCGGACTAACGTGAATGTAACTAATAACGAATATTAAAAATTCGGTCGCTTTAATACAAGTTAAATAAAATTAAAATAAAATCCCTGCAAAAAACTATTTTTCAAATTTCTGCATTAGTTAGGAATCTGTAAAGTATTGTGAACTAGCTTTGTTTTATGCTGTATATATATTTTAATTTTAAATACAACAATATACCACGAGGCCCGAATACTGAAACGAAATATCCAGGAATCACAAAAATACAAATGCTTCAGAAAAAAATGTGCTCTCTCAGGAAAAACTGAAACAAACATTGCTACAAAGACTTACAAAGGTCGTCAGCCCTACACTTGTTATAATATGATAGTACACTAATATTTAAAAATAATGAGCTTTGAGAATATTTTGACATTCAAAAAACACGAAAATGGTTGTTGGGTATATTTTGATAATCAACGACTTGCACATCAAATAATTATAATTTGAAAGGAAAAAGTTATTTTAACGACTAGAAAATAGAAATCTCAAAACTTGTGCCAGTGAATTTCCAAGAATTTAATTTCGTTCCCGGGGAAAATCTATCGATACGTTTACAAAGCTCCGGACAATGCTCACATGTTAGCCTCTTTTCTGTGCCACCCAGTGGGGTGGGTGATGGATTTAGGGGCGTGATGGGATCAGGGTTGACAGAAGAAATAGACAAGCTCAAGTTGGGCTGAAGAAGGAAATATATTTTACTGCCAATCGGAGATAAAGTTTAAAAAAGGATGACTGTAAAGCCGCTAGATTTCTATATGTTCTTGTATTAGTGATGAAAGGTTACAGAAAAGATTGCTGGATTAGTGTCTTGAATATATATATGACAGACTGCCAATGGAAATAAAAGATGCAGCTTGTAGGATAATATTTAAAAATCACATTATAAAATGAATAAAGATGTTAGGCAACGAAGAGATAAAAAAGGAACTAACGACGAATATTAACTAATAAAAATAAAATTATATATATATAATGTTTTAAATAATGTTATTGTATGAATTAATGTAAAGTTATTAGAGTAAATAATTAAATTAAAGTAAGAATTAAGTGTAAGTTTTAAGCAATGTTGTTGAAAGAATGTTGTATATCGTGTCCACCTCCACACAGGATTGTTCTTGTGAAGGGGTACTGTTATCATTAATAAATACTATCACAGGACGTGGCTATGGGAGACAAATGAACACATTAAAAATTAATTTACTTTAATTTATTACCAAAGAAAAGTCACTGGAAACGAGTTTGATTGTAGTACCGTTCTAAATTTTTGTTCTTAATGTCTGCAGAATATTTCACACGCTTATTATTGCACTGTTCCTTAATTCGCAATAATTAACGCTCTTCCTATTGCTTTGATCACGTTCTAGTAAACTCCGTTCAATGTTCGTTTGTAGAAAGACTTCTCGCCCCGGATTCCTTTATTTATTCACTTTATTGATACCACTGGTACATGGTCTGGTCACACCATGATCGCTCACTTCTGATACCGCGTGTTGTAATATCACCGTCACGAATCACTGATCACACTGGTTCTAACGCTGAGACTTGTTACTGTCAATAATTAAGGAGTACTATTAGTATCATATGGTCAATCGTAAATGTCGCATGAGTATGTATCGCTGTTCATCAGGAAGGAAGGAAGGATAGAATGAAATATTTTTTTATTCGTAGTATTATTTTTTACTTACGTTTTTTATTTTGTTTTTATGTTTAAACGTTTACATTTTGAAATATTTCATATGAATTTCTTACATGATAAATTTGACATTTATTTGTACCGAATAAAATATGAATTTACCGTTTAATGGGTCTGGCATATTTGGTTTTCACTTTTCTTCACGTTTTTTCTGAGAATCTTGGGGAGAGCAAAAGCTAAAGTATTTGTGATGCCAGAGATGATTTTATCAAAAAAAATCTTATTTTTAAACAGTCATAATACGTTGTTGAATTTTTATTAAGAAATATATATATAATACCTCGAACCGAAAATAAAAAATCGAATCGATAATCGGTTCTACTGTCAGCCCTGGTTGGTCTGAACCGGAGGCAATTTGTGAAACACATCGGTCATTTAGTCGCCTGGGAACTCTGTCGCCCACACTTTCACACTTTTCTGTGTATTTTTCCTTTCTAGACGGGAAATTGTGGTCTTTGTTGAGAAATTCAACAGTTTATGAGGGGAATTAGTTTTATAGCACGTTTCTAGAAATTTTGTACTCAAAAGCACAAGAGTTTCCTATTCAAGGATCAAAATTAGTCTCTTTTTAGAGAAGTGTAGCACATAAAATTTATGTATTTTTTAAAGTTTTAAGAGACTAGAGTAAAATTAAATGCAATAAACTATATCTTATATAAAAAAAGCCTAGAAAATATACATTCTTTCTTCGTATTCTGTGGCCCTAAAAGTATAACTTAAAATCAATAAATATACAGAGTGTCTCAGAGATGCAAAAATATTAAGGTGGATTCTTGCCTTGATAATTAGTCAAAAATGTTCAAGCGATCATCTTTTAAATATATTTCTGACGTATTTTTTATAAGAAGTTGAACTATCATTAAAGTACCTAATTTAAATTGATTATAAAAAAATTAATGTTTTTGAAGAACCAAACGGATATAGTGAATAACTTGTTTGTGTTTAGGCTTCTTAATTGTTTTGTATATATATGTATGAATAATAAAACCTGTTTTTTGAAGTTCATGAATGAGGGGGTAATAACTTTAATAATCAATGCATGTTTTTAATAATTAACTCTTAAAAGACTGTGCTAAAAAATCCCTTCGGGAACGGTGGTATAACACAGCGTTACCTGATTAAAAATCGGCATTGTTTTTAATATGTGATAAAATATACATATATACGATACAGATAAGATTTTTTAATGGTCCCTTTATACAATTATGAAAAGTAAACATATTTGCATTGTTTTAGGAAATTATTATAAAATCATGGCATATCGAATTTGCGTGCGCTTCCACTGACGTACCATTACCATCTGAATTCAACGACGCGGTCGCTACGTTGCCTGCACTCCGTCTTTGTCTAACACGTGTTATGCGAATCTACCGTACTCTTTCGATATTGTTTTCGCTTTCACCGAAACCCAAGCAACTGCCATCTCTGTCCTACATGAAATGTGTGGTATTGTCGTGCTCTTTCTTGCTTGATTTAACTTCGATGTGCAATATTTTGCTCTGTCTTACACACTGACTGAAAATACGAGAGTATGAATAAATATTTTTTAATTACAAAATCTGTACATTCATCACAGTTATTTTGGTGTGAAAATGTCTATTAGATGATTACAAAAAATGTGACGTTTTAGTTTTCGTAAATAAGGTAGATATTTCATATTTTCTATGACATGTAGACCTACGTTACATCACCGACACAGAGGAGTTAATAAGTATCGAAAATCAATACATTATTAAGCGATATTCTTTTATTTTTAGCTAAAAATCAATACACTTTGTAAAATGAATCTATTCGATTGAACGTCCCTTGGGATTTTACACACAAAGAGATAGGTGAAAATGGCGGAAAAGACGTCAAAGGAAATAAAAAAATCTTCCCTTAAGTTTAGGATGAGAAGATTTCCGTCGGTGGCGAGAAGGAGAATAACTTCCCCCTGTAGCTGAATGTAAGACAGGTGACAGCCAGGGCGGGTGGAGACATCCAGGGGATGGCGGACAAGAAGCCAGGATCCGGTAACAATAGATTGGATTTGCTTCGATTAATTTCTTATAAAAGACAGTGAATCGAACTGTATAAACGATTGTTCTGAATGATTGATGAGCTCAGAGAACTCAAATTCAATTAGTATCGGACAAAGGGGTTTGGCAATAACAATTTATCAGAATTATCTCCGTTGAATATTTATTTGAAAATCCAGTGCTACAAATATATTATTGTATTGTAATAATTTAATAGAACCAACCCGACAGACGTAATTACTCCCTTTATATTAACTCGTGGCGTCTGCTTGCTTGCCATCAACAAAAACTTTGGATCGATTTTTGACCCTTTTCCCGTGATCCAATCTAGCTGAAACTTGGCAAGTAGACTCGTGGCGACGATCAAGAAGATCTATCTAATTTTCGTTAAATAAATTAATAATTATAGTATAATTTCGGATTTTTAGAAATTTTATTGGTTTTTTCAAATTGGAATCATTTGAAAAGTTTGATTACTAGCATAGCAGCCCGATAACGTCGCGGAATATTTTCTAAATTTGAATTTCTCCGTCGGTATTCATAATAGGTACTTCACTACAAAAGTCGAAAATCTAAATTGACAGACAAATGTTTTTAGAATTTAATTTTCAAAGAATGAAATGTCTTATCAAAGCTCAAAACATCTGACATTTTAGAAATATATTAAATTACTGTAAGTTTAGTGTTATGTTATATGTTTTAATTCGTCTTTAATTGTTGTTATATTTTACAAAGAAAGGAAGTATAATAAAAACTTGGTTTTTATGGGTTACTTTTTTTAATTTAAAAAACGATTGAAAATCCAATGGTACAAACATTTATACGCCCTTGAGGTGAGTATTCGCGAAAACGGCGCTATATAAATTATCCAAATACTATTATTATTATTTTGACGTATTATAATATAGACACGTTCATACGTAGCAAATATTGCATTTAAAGAGACAATAAATCACGGCACACTTATTTCACAAACGCTCTGCGTATAGACAGAAAAATCATGTAATTTGAAGTCACGGTGACTTAAATAACATACTCATTCTTACACTAGTGTGCGATACTCTGTTCCTTTTTCCCCTGGACTTTTTTATACGGCGCAGCGTCGCGCCCGATTACAAAAAAAATCCGTTCGATAACGAATGCAAGTAAGGCAATTATTACCTTACTTTTGAGTTGCCAAGATTTCACGCTTATAACATATGTAACTACAGTTTATTATATCATTGGGTACATAGACATTTTTACTATTCTACTTCAGTTATTTACCAGAATTTAATATTCAATAATATTATGGTTTAAAGTCTAATGGTTAAAGGATTTGATTGTATTTTTTTAAAGATGTAAATTCCTTCAAAAATATACGTATTTATATAAAATAAAAATATATATAAGATAAGATTTCTATGTTTCAAGATTTTTATGTTTCATTTATTTATGCTCGTAAACATTACGGTAATAAAATAATTAACATTGTTTTATACGTTATTATTGACGGCAAACATTATTGTTTAACGACGTTTATTTTTAACTGATAAATTTTTTTTGGAAAACTTTTAAAGTACTTTTCCTTCAATCGGTTGGTCACATTAAACAAATGTTGGAATGAAACCAAAAAAATATTTATGATATTTTCATTCTTTAGATTTAATTAATGCATATAAAAATTTTTAAATGTCCATTTAACAAATCTAATCGGAAATGGCATCGTTGGAGACCGTACTTTTCAATACGCCCTCGTATTTTTCCATCTTTTGAAGAGTCTTCCTCACCCTGCTTCCCTCTGGTTTCCCACATAGAACAAGGTGTGGTTGTCTTTGGGTGTCCATTTACCATAACTTATTTATGTAACTTGTCCATAACATTTACTATAACTTGTCCATAACTTTTCCAAATGAATAGTTGTTGATCAGTAGACAGATTTTTCTATATATTATTATAACTGATTCATCTAATATGATATAGAATTATGTTCATGGTACATTTATTTACAATTTTATAATGTGTTTGCGTAAAAAAGAAAATAATTACATTAATTATGACCTATATATATGGGGTATAAAACCAAATGCAGCAATATCAAAAACATTAAAAAAAAATGTTTGGAATGCAGTCACCAAAGATTACGAATATAAAAAGTACTAAATTCTAAATTTTATGTATTGCAAAAATCTGCATTTCAAAAATCATATTTTCTATAAATTTTTACCCATAAAATCTCGAATTCAGTACAAAATAGGACCTCTATCTCTATTTCTATCACTCTAGGATAGTCTATTATGGTCACTAATGACCTGTTGATGGTCTGCTTGTTAAAAAAAAAAAAAAATTAACAATCCCCGATGACTGCATTAATTTTTTTTTGGATATTGCTGCCTTTATTTTATACTTCACAAATGTACAATTGTACATTAGTAGAAACAACCTATGTATTCCGGAATTCGTACAAAATCTTATAAAACATTTTATACAAACGTGGAAATTTTTTCATCACGGGAAAAGCAATTCTAGGTCTAATCGGAAGTTGTCGTTCGTGAATCGAATTTATTAGAGTTGTCTACAGGGTGAACAGTTTGACGTTTCGCCGTAATGTTGGGATGTTTCCAGAGCATAGGTAAATCTATAAAAGGCGGAAAAGTGTCTGAAAGGGACCGGAACTTAAATCAATTCCTCCGGGATGCGACTAACTGCCGTGACTGAATTCTGGAAACATATAAATCGTTCCAGATTTTGTTTTTGTGCTTGTTGTTGTGCTTACCCGCGTGTGTAATCAGAAATTTGTACTGCGGCGATGTAGTTTGCGTCATCCCGCTTTTAAATTATCGAACTACAAAGGCTGAATATCTCCTTCCTGGTTTCTCTTGTCGGAAGTAAACGGTCCTCAAAGCCCAGCGGGTATGACACCAAGGGTTCCGGTGTTGTTGAAGTGGAAAGTTCCAAAACGGAAGCGATCAAACCAAAAACGCACGTTCAACGTGCTTCATTCGCTGTACTTTTTCCATACACGTATTTGATATTGGGCGCAGCATTAGTGCCGCGACGAAACTCGCATTCGAAAATAATGCGAATTTTCATTTTCTCCATGGTCGCAGACACAGCGATATCAAAGAAAAAAAAATCGACGGGAAAACAAATGAATAACTAATCTCGAAAAAGTAATGTGGATAGTCAATTTGAATTAGGAATTCTAAGTCAAATGCAAGATATCAAACATCAAACAAGCTAGAATTAGAAAACGTTTATATTTTAGGTATTTATACAATATATTTTATTAATTAATTTCTTAATGTTAAGTTGAAATTCAAAAATAAGAAGTCCGTCATGGTTGACAGGTTATAGCTAGTAAGCAGGGGCTTGCAGTCAGTACAAGAAACATAACTTTTTCTTAAGCATTTTTTTATTTTTTTATTTAATAGATAAATACATTTTTTTTACAGTAAAGATACCGACAGTTTTTTGTCAATGTTATTTCTCTTCTACATGAGTAATACAACTCTTGAGTAGGAGAGGAGTATCATTTTAAATATATTAAATAGTAACTGGTACATGATTATAATGCATTTTTGTAAGACAACAGTAAAATAACTAACAATAAGCAAAAAAATTAAAAATGAATACAGGAAAGAGAAAAAAAGAATAAAATTTTAAGCAAAGGATAATATTAAATTTAAAAGTATCTATTTTTAAGGAAATATTCTGAAGAATTATATAATAAAACGTTTACACAATGAAGTAATAAGTAAATAGATAACATAATGTAAAATAAAAATTTAATTAATTCTGATGGAATTTTTAATATTTTTTTAAAGGCCTCATATATTTTTTTCAATCCTCATTTTAACTGGTAATTCGTAAAACCATTTCACGCCTGTAAATGTATAATGATACTGAGCAGTTGTGGTATGTACTCGTATTATAGGGATATGCAATTTACCAAGTGTTATATTTCTGCTACTTGATACTAGTTGGGTCAGTTCGTTATTATTGTGGTAATATTTTGAAAAGAAACCCAAACAAGAGACATATCTCGTAGTCCTATCGTAATCCTTTCGAGGATTTTTTTTTTCCAAATATATGTTTAACTAAAAGTTATGCTTCTTGTTCTCACTGCACGCGCCTGCTGGTAGGTATATGTATTATTTACTATTGTGTAACGTGTGATGAATAAAAAAGATAGCATTTTAAAGTGAACAAAAATATTAAAGTGTGCGTGCCCGACGATCACATATTTTCTTGAAATATTTGACCGTTCAACATTTCAAATGGGTCAGGGAAATGTCGCAAATCGAGTTATCAGAAAAGCAGTT
>JADDOH010002839.1:0-31166 GCA_016648135.1 Agrypnia vestita
TTTGCTATGGATCCGCTTCCACAATAGCCTTCAATTCTTCATTATCAACTTTGGTCTCCGGCCGTCCACGGGGCTTGTTCTGCAGGTCGAAATTTCCAGAACGAAAACGTTGGAACCAAAAACGCACTGTGTTTTCTTTTGCGGCACCGTCGCCATACACATCATTAATCCTTCGAGCCGTTTCTGCAGCACTGGTGCCACGGTGGAACTCGTACTCGTAAATAACGCTATATTTCAAGTTTTTCATTTTGTAAACTGAGTGACGCAAAGAAAAAAACAATTGAGGAAAAAACAAATGAATTATAATTTTCAAAACACAAATACATGAGTAAATAGCTGTATAAATTTGGATTTGGAATTCCTAACCAAAGAGAAGATATTTGAGGTCAAAATTGCCAGTACGGCAAAACGCCAATTTCATATGTAAGGACCTAATATTTTTTTTTCATATTATTAGTTGTAACTTGGTGATTCTACATTTTACATATATATGCTTCATGATTGTGCTTCAAAATTTCTACTAGTTTAACCTATATAAAAATGATTGCTATCTTGACAAATTAATTTATAAACCCCCAAATTTTTTTAAATATGATCCTTCTTCTTCCTCTTCACCCGCTTCCTATTTCATTTGGGGTCGGCTCTCCTTTCTGGACAGTTTTTTTTTGGCTATGTATTTTTTTACGGTCGATTGCCACCTGACACTAAGACTGTCACCATTTTGAATGACGTGAGCGCCGACGTTGACCCATATAGGGTTCTTCTGCCGCCATCTCTCCCGAATACTCCAGCCTAAACACTAGGTAACCCCCATTCCGAATATGTCAGAGAAGCTCGCAAAATGAGTTTTTAGCGGAGTATCCGTCTCCGACCTGTTGGTCCACGGGAGATATTTTATTTCATTCCTTATCCTTGAAATTTGATACATATTAGAATTAAGGAGCACGTAAGATGTTTAAATAGCAATAACTGAGCCCTTTCCCGGAATAACGTTGTATCCAACAATACTCCCATTCCGAGAAAAATTGAAAAAATGAAACCAGTTACAATTTATTACATTTTATATTTCAAATATAACAAACATATAATTCTTAACTAATATCAATATAAAATAGGGAAAAAAGGCAATTAAATTTGAATCTATTGTTAAAAAACATGCTGAATCAGTGGAAAAACGTTGTATAAGAAATTTTCACGAACAACGTTATTCCGCAAAACGTTTTTTATTTATTCTGCTTTACTTAATAATGCTTTTTAAAAGCAGCATGCTCATCTAACATGAATTCACAAATATCATCGAGGTTCTTGAGCTTAACGGCCTTATTGGCAGTGGATTGGAATTCATTAAAGTTAGTTCCAGGCTCCCTAACTGCATGATTTTTTTCCGTACGGTAGCTAATCTTCCCCTTCTTCCACAAAGAGTTGGTAGAAGGCTATAGGAGGTCCATGATTCTAATTCTTTGTGGAAGGTTCTAGCTCTGTATCATCAGTAGGTAAAGAGCTTTTACGGAACGATAAGTCTCTCGTACATACTATTACCTATCTCCGTCTGTTTGCTGAATATGGCGCCGGACATTCAATTTCTCATGATTACTTTTTTTAATTGTAATTCAGTAACCTGAATTCTAATTGAATATTTATATTGATATTAAAATGGAGAAAAAATCCCGGATTTAAACGTTTTTGGCTTAAATTCGATCCCACGAAAAGGAACAAGGAATTAAATAAACTTTTTGTATCGGTATTATTTTAAGCCAGCATTATTATCAAAAATAATGACAGCATTATTATCAAAAAGCATTTCAAATATCAATACGGATAAATCAATTGAGTAAAATCGGTTAACGTTCGACAAAATAATATCGTCACATATGAAATTACAATATCAATCAGAACTGCCAAATCGTATACAACGTTATTCCACAAACATGTTCCGGCGGGTCAATTGCAGGTTTGATAATATTTTTTCTGGATAAACACTTCTTTCCTGTATCCTTCAACTTATTGGCTTTGATATCTTTCCAGTTTAAAACATTAGATGTTCGTTTTCTCCCTTTATTCATGTGAATTAAACCACGCTCCACGATATTGACGCGCGGCGACGTCATTTTGAGAAACAATGTACAACGTTCTTCCACAAACCAATAACTTTAAAATGCAGCCAGAAGCCTAAATATTTTTTTCTTGACATATTATCTACCTTAAACGATGCATAATAACATACCCAACATAACTGCATCAATAACTCAAAATTGACATTTGTGTTGGATACAACGTTATTCCGGGCAAGGGCTCAACTATGAAATTTATTATCATCTTTTGGAAACAAACCATTCTCCTGTCTCTTGATATTAATAAGGGTTTTGAAATTTTACATATAAATAATATAGGATTACAGTTGGATAAATTATAAATTAGAAATAGTGTCAATAGCAAATTAAATATTATAAATAACCAAGTCCTTTTTGTAAATCATTAACTTTTATATTTGTTTTTGTTTACCCTATGAATTTTAATTTTTAGTAAACATTTTATCCTGATGAAAGGACCATTGGCCTCGAAACAAGTTGATAACTCAATAAATAATGGTTTCATACTGATTTCTTTTAAATAAATAATAAATACTTCTGGGTTTAACATTTCGTGCTCCAAAAATGCATAAATTGTGGGGAATCGAATCATGTTTCGCTGGTAATTTGACTGACAATCTTTAAATCCAGCTGGAAAACCCGATAATTTAAAATCTGTGCTGTGACATTGGAAGTCATTTGGGGACATTTATTACATCGGGCATATATTATCGGGCCCGATAACCTAAGGGTTCTAGACACTCCCTGCACCACGGACCATGGGTCCGATCGAATATGATAAAATTGTTTTTTTAGTTTGGTGGACAAATGCAATTGAATTTTGGTCTTGATGTTTGTGTCCGTGTGTGATTAAGATTTAATTTAAAAATATCTGAAAATGTAATTAGCGATGTTATATGTACACTAGCCTGAAAAAGCACAAGACATTTTAATTGCAGGATTTTGAAGCTGAAAATTCATGAGTAAAAAACCATTTCTTTTTTAAATTGACTTTTTTTCGCTTAAATCTAAAACTAAATATAATAAAATAATATTATGAAAATGTCAAGACAGTGTAATTTGGTGCGGTGACCCTTGCGTATTGTCTGAGCCACCCGCCGATTTCGTGGCACACCCTAATTATCTAATATTTTAATTCCACCAAGTTACGGACGTTTCGGACATTCGAAATTAGGACAGTTGATTTAGATTAATAATACATATTTTTTCTTTCTGTCAAGTTATTATACAGACAGTGAGGCATAATTTTTTCGACAGGATCTTAAAAATGCTCGTAATATATTTAATAATTTTCATGAAAATTATTGTTTGTTAATTGTTTTATACACATAAAAGATCAACTAATTGTATGCCATTTTTATTGTATCTTATTCATTACTTTGTATAACCTTAAAAAAATCTTTAAAAAATGTTAATTATTTGTGCGCCCCTTATATATTAAGATATGTATTTCAAGAATCTCTATATTTAATTTTTATTGAAAAAATATTATTAAATGGATGAGATACTGGTTTTGCAGTGACCTACCTCTCTTGGATTCGGAGTGAAATAAAAAAACGAAAAGGGTTTTTATTACTATCACATACATAGTACATGATCCAAAGGGCTTATTGATTTAGAAAAATATTGATTTGCTAAAAAATGGCAAAGGTTCAAAGTGAATATTTTTGTTGCGCTTTAAAAAAAAAAATTAAAAAAAAAATTACTCAAGTACTAGTTTTTTTGATGTACGAAATACTCATAAAATTAAAAAAAAATCTCTCATATAGTTTTCGAGATATTTTGGTCACCGATATATAAAAGCATATAAAAGTTTAAAGTATTGTTTACATTGCGTTAAAATGCTTTCTTAAAATTCTTAAGACTGCGTTAATATTTGTTCTATTGACCTAAAATTTTCGGAGAATATTCTCTAAAAGTAATACTTTCAGAAACTAAAATAAATCAAAATAACAATTTTTTCAATACTTTTAGAAACTAAAAAATCAACATTTTTTCGAAATTCTGACTAGTCTTGACCACTTAAAGAAACACTTAAATTTCCTCAAGTATGCTAGATGTGTTCCTTCTGTTGTACATTGTTCACGTCATATAAAATGAGATTCTGATCTTCACCTTAATTGGCATTTGATATTTGAAGTAAATACATCTTCTTTAATTCTCGCAGCGTTAGAAGATAAATCAGACTTTATTTCTTACTTACTTCTGCCAACCGTCGCGGTGGAAGGACGTACTGTAATGTTATAATTAATGAGTGTCTCGCATTTATGCAAAACAAAGCGGACACTCTAGACGAAGTATCGATCACACAATTGTGCACTTCCACCTTCTCGGAGGAGGAAATAAAGCTGGCTAAGACCGTATTGTCCGACAAACTTCCGGACAAGCGCACCCTGCGGAAAGGAGATGGTAAGACCGGCCGCGATCTCCAGGACATCCTGAGGGCCCTGAAGAAGACAGATCCTGACAAGTTGCCCGTGTTCGTCGCGAGACAGTCGACACAAATTGCCGCCTGTTAACTTTGATAGTGTGGATATCTCCCGCCTGTTAAAAGATCTTAACGCCATGAAGTCTGAAATACGGCAAATTAAAAACGATCTAAAGGAATCATCGAGCACAAACACTGCTGAAATTATGCAAGAACTTTGTCAACTACGCGATCAAATTAAAGAAATGAATGAGCGCAAGATATCTCCAAATCCGATAAAGCAAAGCGGTGACAGAAATGACAGAAATGTGGGTAATCCTCAAACTTCTGAAAAATGTAAACAACACTCATACTCCTGCATCGCCGGTATCGTATGGAGACGCTTGCAAAAATAAGACAGATACACCGACACCGCTAATTAACACTACGAATGCACAATGCACTCGGAGGAACGATACACGAATCACCCATACTAATACTCACAGCGCACGCGCAGTGAGCAATGGCATTAATCCGAATAAACAGGGTGCACGCATGCAGGAGTCGCGATCGACCACTATCAACGAGAGTGAGTTCAAACTCGTAACGTATAAGAAGATAAAAAATCGTAATCTAAGAGGCAAAGCGGAGTCAGCGGCATTAAAACCCGCTGACATAATTGCATCTGTTTATGTATCAAGGTTTGCCGTTGACACAACAGAGGATGACATAATCAGCTACTTAAAAGACAAGGGTCTAGATGGGGCAACGGTGGAAAAAATAAAACCATTCCACATAACTCCATTCAACTCATTTAAAATTGCGGTTAAAGCAAGTCTAGTAAAGAACTTTCTAGTGGAGGAACTGTGGCCGGAGGGAATTGTTTTCCGAAGATTCAAAGAATCACGCATACCCAACCTTAACCAAAATGCAAACTAAAAATCTAAAGATCATCTCAGTGAACTGTAGATCTGTCCGCAGTTCGGAAAAATTCATATATGACCTGTGTGACTCACATGACGTTGTCTTAATTCAGGAAACGTGGCTACTCCCTACGGACATAGAATTCCTATCTTATATACATCCCGATTTCAACAGCTTGGGTACCTCTGCCGTCAATACATCCATGGGTCCGATGCTCGGCAGGCCGCACGGAGGAGTGGGGGTGCTGTATAGACAAAGTCTCAGGGCTGCCACTATCCCATTGAATAGCTGTCGAATGGCGGGTATTGAAGTGAAACTAACTTCAGAAACATTGTGCATCTTCACCTTGTACATGCCAACTTGCACTGCAGATCATTTCGAGGAATATGCCAACTGTCTCGCCACCTTGCAAGCAATTATCGACGAAAAGGATTACACCAACTCCATCATTATCGGAGATTTCAACGCAAATCCCGACTCTCTCTTCGGAACAGAACTGAAATCTTTTTGTCAAGAGTACGAGTATATATGTGCCGATACCGAAATATTACCAGAAGACTCTTATACGTATATCAGCGACGCGCATCATACAACCAGATGGTTAGACCATTGTCTAGTGACAAAAAATTTATTCAAGCAGATATTAGATATGAAGATACACTACGACGTAGACTGGACAGATCATCGGCCTCTCGAGGTGATCCTACAGACGGACGGAATACCAACAACCGAAGTACTTACAAGCAAGAAAACTGACCGAGCAATATGGAAACCAAAAGGTGCATGCGATATCAAAAGGTATAACACTGCTTCACAAGTATTACTACAAATGATTCAAGAAGAGGCTATATGGAATGAGAGAAGCGACAACCCTGCAAGTGCGAATACTGACGCGCTCTACACACGAATAGTAGACGCACTTCGAAATGCCGCGATCTCAACATTTGACAATCGTAAACATAGCTCGAAACGATATAAACAAATATGCGGATGGAATGATTTTGTTGCACAAAAATATGCGGAATCCAGATACGCGATGTTGATTTGGATCGAAAATGGCAGACCACTCGTAGGCCCCATCGCAGAGGAAAGAAAATTAAAGCGTGCAGCGTTTAAACTGGCCCTGAAAAAATGTCAGAAGGAAGCAGAGCAAATACAGATGGATAAAATAGCTAGGGACCTAGATAATCGTGACTTCAGACAGTTTTGGAATAAATCGAATAAAAATTGCAATATGCGGTGTAAAATTCCAAGTAACATAAATGGAGAAACGAATCCCAAAGCAATCGCAAACATTTTCGCAGACCATTTTACCACCCTAACTCCGACCTCTCTGATCTCCTCGAGTGGACCGCCAATTAATCCAACAACAACTGAAGGTAATGGACTTTCAATTACTGTGAACATGGTCAATACCGCCCTGAGACATATGAAAGCTGGTAAATCGGCAGGCCACGACGGACTAAGCATTGAACACGTCAAACACGCGGGAGGACCAATTTTACAGCTCCTGGCGAGGTTGTTTACTGGCATTATAAAGAATGGGCAATTACCGAGTAATATGACGAGGACCATAATTACACCCATTCTTAAATCCAAATTATCGGACTCAACCTCCCACGAGAGCTACAGACCAATCTCGATTGCCACAACCATCGCGAGATTATTCGAACGCGTGCTGCTAGATCAGGTCGAATCCAGCATGGAAACTAACGACAACCAGATGGGTTTCAAAAAACAGACCTCTACCGACGGTGCAATATTTACTGTAAAACGGACACTGGAGTACTACAGAAACAAAAAGACTACTTCATACGCATGTTTCCTAGACTTGAGCAAGGCTTTCGACAGAGTTTCTCACCCTTTACTTTGGGCAAAACTCAGGGAAAGAGGCATACCATCGGAGGTAATACGTATCCTTGACTCGTGGCACAGACAACAGGAAAACCAAGTAAGGTGGAGAGACAGTCTTTCCGAACCTGTTCACATGACGAGCGGCGTCAGACAGGGAGGGTGCATGTCCCCAATACTGTTCAACCTTTATATGGACGAACTCACTCAAAGGCTAAACAACGCGGGGGTAGGCTGTCACATCGGAGGACAGTGTCTTAACAACATCAGTTATGCTGACGATATGGTACTGATGGCACCGTCTATAAGAGGACTACGCATTCTTCTAAAGATCTGTGAAGTGTTTGCTGAAGAAACAAACATGCTCTATAACCCTAATAAAACAGCACTGTTGGTTATAAAGTATGGTCAGGGCCCAACAAGTATTCCTCCAGTTACTCTGAACGGTGTGGTCCTGAAGGTGACCGAAAGAACAAAATATCTAGGACACATAATTACAAATAATCTAATGGACGACGACGATATTGACAGGCAAAGACGAGCTCTCAGTGTGAAAGCGAATATGCTGTGTAGAAGGTTTCGTCTTTGTAGCACCGCTGTAAAAAGAACGCTCTTCCTTGCCTTCTGTGCAACGTTATATACATGTGAACTCTGGACAAATTATAAAAAGAGCAGCATAGAAAGACTTCGCATACAATATAACAACGCCTTTCGTATGATGTTTGGCCTTCCCAGATATTGCAGCGCTTCCGGTATGTTCACTGAGGGGCGTGTTCCCAACTTTGCAGCCCTCATAAGATCCAGGGTGGCAGGGATGAGGGAAAGGATATACAGCTCCGGAAATATCCTTATCCTGGAAGCCCGTCTTACTCCAGCATCCAGCATCGATGCACACTGGAGAAAGATACTGGCCCCGCATAATTGACTTGCCATCGCTCGCTAAAGCCGATATTTTACCATATATTTCTTTTGATTACTTTTAATACTTCTCTTCTATTTTATATGATTTTACTATTTCTCTTTTGTTTTATATAATATTTTTAATGTGTGTATTTTCTTTTATATGGAATGTGTGGGATTGCACGAACCTCCCCACATTCTGGAATAAAGCTATATTTATTTATTTATTTATTTATTTATTTATTTATCACTATGTAATTTCAACAGAACCAACAGAAGGCTGCGAACCTCGGTGACATTTCCGTGCTTCGTATGCTGTGTGAGTCACACTGTCAACAGCTGCAGTCCATGCTCAAGAATCAACAGAAGCTGAGGGATGTCCGCGGGCGCTGCGCGAGGGCCAAGGAGGAATTAGCTGTTAATCTGTACCACAGGCTCAAGTGAGTTCGTATGTTGGTGCAGACGATGAGACTGACCATTTTTTAAGCAATTTAATAATTCGCAAACATTTCACACAGATTGGGATTCTTAAGATTTGCAATCTCAGTGCTTATCCACATTGAAATAGGTTCTTCTTGTAATTTATACATTTGCCTTTTTATTCTGAAATTTTTTTGTGTTGCATAAAATATTACAAATTTTACTCATAAAATATGAAAAATTTATTTTATGATGCAGTTCATCATTTCGTAATGCTGCGTATTTATAACTTCACAAGTTTTAAATTTTATCTATACGTTAGGTGACAGAAAAAATATTTTATAAACAATCTTTTATTGTTTCTTCAAAAAGAGCAAAATTATTTTGTGGTGAGATAATTAATAATCTTTTATCGCCCCGGTTAATCTGCGACCCGGTTAATGTGACCCCGGATAATTGGAAGTCTACTGTATTGAGATATTGGTATTATTTATATTAAGTAATTCAATAATCTCAATAATCTCAATTATACTGATCTGAACAATACAATGAAAAAATTGCCTTACTTTGTAGAAAAGGTTTAATATACAGTCCTTAACCCTTAGAATCGTACATGTGCCACGACTTTAGGCTCCTGAGCAATTTTTGACATGTTAATGCCAAATCCACTAATAATATATTTTTTTACATATTTTTCTTGATAGACAACGCATCTATTATTTGACATAGGTTCCTTTTGTCGTTAAGGCGGTACATACATTTTTTCAAGCTGTCAAAGTGGCGATATGTGTCGGATAGATCATGCTACTTCAATACGAGATCGAGACATGAACAAACGTCATATCAGATAAACCTTGCAAGAGCGTATTTTTTACGTGTCCTTGTGAGATAGAAAGGTTGCGAGGAAACGAGACAACCATATGGAGTACCGACGTTTAAAATATATGGGAACGCAAGTCATGCTCGCGTAATATTATTAGAATTTTAAATGTTTTAAGTCTAGAATATAAAAAAGCGTATGTATATTTCTCCAATAATTTAGGTGTTGTAAAAAAAAGTAAACAACAATTTTTCTTATATCACTGTTTTTTAATTTAAAACTTTTGTCGAATAAGCAGATTTAGATATTATTTTGACTTCCGACTGAAATGTCAAAACACCTGTGAAAATAATTGAATTTAAATAATTTTTATTTAAAATAAACAAAAAACTACTACAACAATGTGTATTGAATTAAAAATAAAATTAAAAACCATTTATCTATATTTTAAAAATTATCTCGTTAATTAATGTCTTACTTGACTTTCAAATAACAATGACATCAACGCGAACATAGCGAGTCAGCGAGCAAGTCGGCAAAAGTGACATGCGTTCAATATTAGGTTATGAGTAGAAATGCAATTTAATACAAAACTAGTTAAAAAAACATTATTATCTGCGATGAATAGATTGCTTTCGAATATATAATATGATATTATTTTGAACTAAAGTCAAATTTGGCATAAAAACACGTTTTAAAGTGATTTTTTTATGAAAAAATGATTGGACTAAATGAATGCGTCCGCCTCTCCCGGCTGGCGCGCGGATTGTGATCTGCAGACTGCGTAATTTTTCGACACATTTCATACTATAGAATTTTTATTTTTAAATATTAATTAATGTGTTTTTTATAAAAAAATTAGATTTTTAATAGTGAATGAAGACTCAAAGTGCGAATATAGATACAATATCATTTAAAATCATCTTTTTGTATGAATAAACAACATTTGAAAATGACCAAAAATCGTAAATATTTAAGCATGTTTGAAAAATGATATCTTTTTTAATATTGAATATTTCTTAATTTCCTACGTACAGATTCTAGATAATTAAGTAAACTTTATATGTATGAAAAAACATATTATGCTTACATACAAATTTTAAACGAATAACACTTTGCCCGGGAACATTAAAAACGTTTTTTTTTGCCGCGGCCTGTGGATTAATGCCTATATTTTTCTTAATTATTGTAAATAATGTTCAGTTTATTACTTTTATATAAGAACAAAGGTTCTATCTAAGGTATCACCCTAAAAAAAAAGCAATCTATCATATACATTCTGATATAAATGAATAATAAAAACCCACATTTTCGTAAAAAACGCCGAAATATGCATTTGCAGTGAATGTACCGCCTTAAGGCATATGTCGAAGGCTGTTCAGTATACTGTAGTTATTGTCTTTAAAATCTTCAGAATCTGACTCCACCAACATTAGTCCTCCAACTCGTACTGTAGAAATTCACCGCCTTTTCTTTCCCACCTTGGTAGATAGCTTTGGTGTTGTTTTACACTTCAGTGTGAGACAGAAAATAAAAATTATCCACTAAAGGGTTCAAAGGATTAATAATAATGTTTTGTGTGACATTAATAATTAAAATACCTTTTTAAAATTCAGAGATGATAATACAACATGGTCATTATCTAATAGAACCGCAAGCGCCTTTTCAATAAATAGTTTTTTTCGACATATGCTTCCTTGGCAATTAAACATTTCTTAAATTGGATAATCAACCAATTATTATAAGTATGTATTTGATTAACTGTTTTCCAACTGTTGAAAGTTGAAAACTTGTTTTGCTTCTAATTAAAATTCAACTCCATATATGTCACGCATAATAATTTAATGTTGTTTCCTAGTTTTATTATGGTTTAGTCGTGAAGGTGAGCCACCATCATTTGTTGACGGCTCAAGACTCAATGTTACATATGACCCTAGGCATTTTGCAATTTCAAATGTGTTTTCCTATTTCCAGTATTTTATTTCTGAAAAAAAGTATTAAATTTTCTAATTTAGTTTGATTAGATTGATAATGCTCTCATAAGGCAAAACAAAAATTAAACAAGTAGAACTAAAAAACAACTGTCTTTATTTTTCTATATGTAAATAGATAGAAACTTATACATATAGAACTTCCAGATTCATAGTACGTATTGTCATGTTTTTTATGTGAGATTATCAACGGAGATGTGAATTATTTGAAATGCAAATATATATAAATACAAAATTCATTTCCTTATTTATTTAAAATATTTTAATAAATATATATTTTGTATTTGAAAAATGCAAAAAGTTTGTCTTTAATTATTTATGAACGCACCCATCTAAAGCGTTGCCAATATTGAGACCAACTTTACCAACTTTACAAATCAAACACAAGCTGTCAATTTGATTTGTTACTGGTTAGTTCTACTCCTGTTGAATGACTATTTTCATTTGGTGGAATAATAATGAGGTCACAGATGGTACATGAAAGATAACCATTTGAATAAATAGTAGTGTTAAAATCAGCAAAGTAAAAAAAAAAAATTTAAATAACTACAGGTATTTTATTTGAATAAAGGTATTTTGAAAATACGTAGTTTGTATTTAGTATTTAAATAATTTTGTTTAAAACTATTTGGTATTTGCATTTAAAATAGAAAAGTAACCATGTATTTGCATTTTGAATTTAAATATTTTTAATAAGCTATTTTGCACATCTCTGATTATTGTTGGATTGATGGAATTGATGGAAATGATGTGATTCCCAGATGGATCGTGTACGTGGAGAACCGCATGTTTGAGACTGACAGTCGCCTGATGTTCTACCACCGCTCTCTGGCGCGGCTCAAGCGTCATCTGGCCGTTATTGGTCAGCTGCACAAGGCGCCCAGGTTGTTTTGTACCGCAGTGCACGAGATTGTCAGACGGAGAACATTCTCGCAGGCTTTTCTCGCTGTAAGTTGGAATTAACTATACCTTATACCGCTGTGAATTTACTAAACCTTAATCAATTTTTAGGCCAACGGATTTATTCAAATTTATGGATCCTTTTTTGTGCTTAACTAGCTTATTTTTAAGACAAAAAGGAAATACAGTCGTCACTCTCTATAGCAAAATCCAAGTGACCGAGCAATTTAATAGAGAGTTTTCGTTATTCGTATATTTCGTTTTCGAACTAAATTAATTTGTATTTGTGTAACTAAAGTAAAAATAATTTATTTATCTATTTACACCATTACATAAATGTATATATATATATATATATATATATATATAATATATATATATATTATATTATATTAGATCATATATTATATATATATATAACTAATTAAACTTATATAAATTAAAACTTTAACAAGTCAGTGAACTTCGTTTACACTTTTCTATTATTAAAAAATGCTGTGTATCTAATCTTTTAATCTGGAAACTTCTTGAATTGACCTACGGTCATCTTTGTGAATTTAATGAATGAATAATAAAATATAATGAATGAATAAAAAATCAGTTTTACCATGTTCAAAACTTTTTTGATCCTGGGTGGATCGGGTTTTCCTATTTTTTTCTCCTAGTCTTCTTGATCCTGTTCTCCCTTAACAGTTTTCATCGGTCATCTCAGCTGCTGTGGCCATACCCTCATCCACTGCAGCAAAGCTCTCTAGTTCTTCAGAAGAAAAGGTGACTGATATATTAATCTGCTGGATCCACTCACTTAACGACAGTTCATTCTAGCTTTGTGGAGCAGTCAGATTGTAGCCCTGGAAGGGGGAAATAATACAGGATAGTTGTTGTTATCACCTCAGATGAATCCATGTGTCCAGTGTATACTATTAGAGATCTTGTCGATTATCATTAGAGATTGAATCAATCTCGTTAAGTTTTTAATAACACTGGTCGCTTGGTATCAAAAAACTTATAGTATTGGTATGGAAAAAAAGCAGCTCGATATTCTGAAGATTAGGGTTGATGGAGTGAAAGTGAGTGAAGTGCAAAGCAGTTGCCCACCAGCAGTAGGATTTTTCTTCCCTTCGGATTGTATCTCATCTTCGCACTACCTCTCCGAAAAGTTAGGATGTCATCCATGTGGACTTTTTGGCCTTATATATGACCGGTAACTTGAAATCCTTGAAACTGTGTGGATTTTTTAACTTTCCGATCACCGTTAGTTTTATTTTTTTGTACGATTCGTGTTGATGTCCGCTAGCACTGGTAATGCAACCTTAAGAGTATTTGCCAACTATACACTGCTCGTTTTTAAATTTGATAATTTTCTCTGATATCCTTTTTTAAAAAAATCCGGTCTCATCTGCATCGAAGTAACGTTAGGAGAGTACCTCAAGGTCAACTCCAGTCACGCCTTCTCCAGCCAGCCATTGATGATGTTTCTGTTAACACGGGCCTCCTTTAAGTATTCCGTGTGCCCTGAGGTAAGGTGCGGCGGAAGTGTACCGATTTCTTCGCTGTAGAGTGAGCCATTTCGTTATAGAGAGTGAATTAATACATGGGTTCTTATGGAAAACCAAACAAGTCTGGTTCTTTTTTACGCTATAGAGAGTTTTTCGCTATATGGAGTTTTGTTACAGAGAGTGACGACTGTATTTTTTGAAATTCGACATTTAAAAAATATTTTGAATTTGGTTAATTTGTTGTGAAAATTAAAGTTTACTCAGCGGGCTATGGAAAGACAGATTCGAGATAAAATCAGAAATGAAGAAATAAGACGCCGAACAAAAGTTGCCTACATTATGGACCGTATTGTGAAATTAAAATGGCACTGGGCTGGACATATGGCTCGACAGGAGGATACTAAATGGGCATCCAAAATCCTACAGTGGAGGCCCTGGACGAAAAATAGAAGCGTCGGGAGACCTCCCAAAAGGTGGTCTCATGGCATAGTCCAGCAAGCAGGAAGAACCTGGATGCGAAGGGGGAGAAACAGAGATGAGTGAAGAAGAAGAAGTTGCGAAAACATCCAAAACATAATTATAATTTGATTATGACTAAGGCCCGGTTGTTTCAACTCGGTTTATTGTACTGTTTAAAAAGCATATATATTCATAAAAGCGATTTGATTGAAGTGCACAGGACAAAGACTGTAAATTTTGCAGATTTGGATTGCCAATTTCACTATCTTGCTGGTTTTGACGCCAGGAGCAGGATATGTGAAGGTAGAGAATAAAAACATTTTGTAGACTGGAAGCTGAATCGAAGAGGAAAAGCGAAGAAACAAAATGAAGAGACTGATTTTGCTCTCCGATTTCAGTGTATTTATTTAACACGTCAGTCAAGCGTGCGTCAGCCAATCAGCGCGTGGCCCATTTCCGGTGGCGCACAGTGCTCGCTCAAACGTAATACACTTTTCAGGGCCCCCATACCATAATTCCTAATTTATTAAATCTTTAAATTTAGATATTAAACATTCATTGCATAAAAATCATAGTTCCCGAGCGCAGTTGGTTGTACGGGGTCAAGATTGATTGCCGTGATTCCTGAAACATGGTGGAAAACGGAAAAGGCTATGCTTTAAACTAAAGTTTAATATAAACCAAGTTTATTCAAACGGCCCTATCAGGTCACAACATCATTTCACACACAATCAAAATTATTAAAAGCAAAGACAGCAATATCCTCGTAGTGTAAAAAGCAACGGCAGCAATATCCACTTCAACCAATCAACCTCCATGAATGTGTTACGTGACAAAATGGCTGCTTTATACTAAAGTGAGAGTTGACGTCCAATTATATACATGTATATACAAGGAAAACTGAGTTGGCAATTGTTTTTAAAAACTTATTTCTAATAAGATGATACATAGATTCCAGAGAAACGTCCTTGAGTAGCGACAGGTTTTTTGTATTTATCTTAGAAACACCTCACTGCTGCCTTTGCTTTTACACTCCTGATATATATAAATGTAATACCAAATACGTTTAATGACGTGAATATTTATTAATAACATGGCAGGAAAGTTATATCATGAGTCTTCTTACTTTTCCAGTGGGCCTCGGATCTCGCTCGGCACCTGCTCACGATTCACAGCGAAGAGGTGACACGTCGTCGTACCTTCAACGCATTGTTTTCGGGGCATTTTTTATGCGGACTGTTCCCCGGTACAGATGACACACCCCCCACGTTCGCCACGCAGCCCCCGGCCGAGTTTGACACCAGGCTGCCGAGACTCTCGCAGGCCGACCTGCAAACCCTTGCAGCCAGGATGCCCAACTTGACGCCGGATATTCCCCCTTACGACATGTCGAGCGTGGCACGGTTCTTTGTGCACAGGTCAGAAATTTTCATTGAATTTTATTGTGTCCCCACTATTATACAGGGTTATTTGTAAAACATTAATAACCTCACAGGACTATATTCCTTGCCAGATTCGAGTCGAAAATGTTCAAGCGCATGAGAAGACCTAATATCAATAGTTTAAGTGAGATTGTGCCGACTATCAATTGTTTGAAAGTTTTTTTTTGTTAAATCGTTGGACTATCATTTTACAGTAACTGTTAATTATCGACTATTGAAAAATTCTATTCCCTTTAATACAAGTCGAAATAAATAAAAATTAAAAACCTTGATTGCCAAGTGGAATTTTTTCAGGGTTTTTATCCTTTTATTTAACTTGTATTGAAACGAATGAATTTTTCGTAATGGATATGAGTTACTGTAATGATAGTCCAACGTTTTACAAAAAATAAGTCAGAAATATTGGAAAAAAAATGCAAACTTTGATGTCGCATATCTCCATAACTATTGATATTAGATCATAATAGCTTGAACATTTTCGACTCATAATCAAGACAGGAATATAGTCCTGCGAGGTTATTAATGTTTTACAAATAACCCTGTATATATTTACAGTGCAGAAGTAATCATAAATTATTAAATTAGATGCAAATGTTAATATTATAGGAAAATCAAAGGTATTAAATATTATTTATAAATAGTAGTATAAAGGACTCGAGTGGACGGCGGTCTATCCGCTTAAGCAATTGAGAACACACTTCCAGGGCGTGGGTACAAATGACGGGTAATCACTCGCTGATAAGCTGGACAAGCGCCTATAACGCCGCTTTGTAGTATTACAACCGGCCCCGGAGTCCTCTGTGTGGATTGCTGTCCTCTAGTCATTAAAGAGATTCCTCTACTGGGTCCCCAGACTAGATCCTCTGTGAGTTACGTTTTAAGCCAGCTAAGGAAGGCCAAAGGCTCAGACTCAAGATCAGTAAAGATCTCTATATGATGTCTGACTTGTATTCAGGATAATGCAGAACATACGGAAAACATATGTGTTATGAAGTATTTGAATATCTCTGGTAATATTTTGTTAATGTTTTACAAACGAAAGTGTCGCCATCTCCTAGTAAAATTATACTTGACTCTTAGGATACTTGATATAATGAAGAACATCTTTCGTGTGTGTGTTGTAACAACAGATGGAGCCATCTCTGGGCAAACTTTGACGGTAGTTCCTTAGCTGTCATTAAATCAGAATTGGCCTTTTAGCGTCATCTATGAAATTGTTTTTGAGAATGAAATATGTTGGCGTTACAGTAGTTTATAAGATCATTAGTAATATTGTCATCAAACATTAGACCTGCTCCTCTTTATAATTTTAAGAAATGCATTAATCAGAATGTAAATTTTGTAATTGGGGTGGTATACATATAACATAAGTAGCAAGAACTATTCAGTATTTTACAACACATCATTTCTAAATAAGAGATGAGCAAATTGACAAGTGCAGAAAGTGTACATTTGTATTTATCATTTTAGGCCGGGAAATACTGAGAAAAGCATGGAGCTTCCGGTGGTCGATGAAAAAAATTTAGCTGTCGTTAGAGAAGCTGGTGTAGATCGGTGAGAATAATTTTGCAATATTATACATTAGTTTTGAAATATATATTGTGTATATAAATGAGTTTTTATAATATGACTCTTTACATGGTGAAGAATCATATAATTCGCTAACATCACAGTAACTCTTAATTTTTTCTTTACAGTGGTTTTGAATCTGAGACAGACACTGAGGAGTTTGAAAAGGTCATTCAAAGCCCGATGATTGACCGGACTGGCGGCGCAATATCCACCACAGCCCCCGCATCGGCAGCGCCTCCCCTGGCCCCCTCGGCTGCGTGCGATGTCTCCACATTGACAGAGGTGCGCCCCCAAGCTGTGCTGCGCAACCCTCCCGCCAAACCTCCTAGAAAAACCATCCCTCGAAAGGAAACGGACATTCCGCTCACCCCGATCCCTGAAATTTTATCGCCGTCCCGTAAACACGATGTGGACTGCCTTCTATCTCCCACTTTTTCGCCTACGAGTTTAAAATTTTCTTCAGAAAGGACAAATTCATTTTTTCCACAAGGAATTCCCGATACCTTCCTTCCTTCTCCATTCGAGGTGCGAAATTACTTTTCCCCTCTCGAAGCGGGGACCTCCTTTTCCCCTCCAGGGCTGCCGCCATCGCCCTCGTCCCCGACGGGGGTACTCGGCGAAAGGGCGGACTTTGAACCGGCCGAGTTTTATATCGAAGAGTCTCCACCGACCAGCCTTCACTGGGCCTCCTCACCATTGGAATCACAAACCCTGGCCTCTCTGCTGCAGGTAGAGAGAATCCTGATGATGCACTGCTATCGCACGCATCCGTTGCATCCAGAGCACGTAGTGTCGCTACGGTGACTCGAACGCTTTTGTCAGTAAAACAAATCTCGCGATCGCATCAAATCAAATTGAGAGTAGTTTTCTTTGTAAATTTATGTAATATGTTCTCACAGTCATTTGAGATCTGTATCGTCACCATCTGCAAATGAATAAGACTCTAGGATTTACACGAGCACTTATGTTCATCTCATTTTGTACTGTTGTCTTGGTAGGTCACAGAACTACGAATTGTAAATCTGATTTGTTTAACTGACGTGATATAGTGCTAGCCACGCATGTGCCGGTAATGTCAATTTTTCTCAATGATCCGTGATATTCAAGTGCTACATTAATGTATTAAATTCTCTTAATGTAGTAATCTTGTATTCTGCAAATTATTGTAGTTATTTGGTGCATCATTCGCTCCAGCTGTTTGGCTTTATTGTTTTGCTATTTCTTGGTGACAGCAATTTCACCATTCGGCGGCCCGTCCTTCTCTCGTCCCCTTGGTATATATATATACGTGTACAAGCATTTCTCACCTTTATCTAGTGCAAAAATTACATATTCTCAAACTTTGATGTTCTGCATGACATATAAGAAAATTTAAATGATTATCTTAATATTGCTTTTTATACATGTATTATATTGTTTATATGTATTTTGTAATTACTCTAATCGCTGTTTAATATCGGCATATGGTTTACAATGCTTTATAACTCTTTCAGGAAAATCTCGGATCGCAGCGTAGTGAAGTTGATAGCCTTAAAGAAATGCTCTCTTCGGTTTCCAATGTGTGTTCTCAATCAATATATATTTTAAGAGACGAACTTGGAAAACTGAAAACTGAAAATTTAGGCAATAAAGAAGCCTTAAAAAAACAATGTAACGAAATATTAACAGCTTGGGATAAGTGCAATTTTGAAAACGCCGTAAGAGAAAGAGAAATTCTTCAAAGGCTCACAGTAGACCACGAACTAGAGCTTAGCGATATTAAAAAAACTTTAACACAAAGAGATGAAGAAATCCGCACACACAAATTAGAATATTCTTCCCTTGAAAATAAATTTTCCCAAACAGTCATGGAGATGACATCTAAAGTTAGAGAGTTAGAAACAATTATTAGAAACTACGATGAATCAGCCAAGGAATCCAGTAAGAGAGTGGAGGAAATGGAATTATCGAAACAGAAATCATTAAAAGAACTGCAAGAGAAAATGACTCATGAATTTAAAGCCGAACTTGAGTCATTGAGATCTCGCTTTCGTCTTGTGGCTCTGACTAGCATGGACCGATCCCCTTCAGAATCCAGTTTGGAGAAGATCGAACGGTCTGACATGATCGAAATAGCCAATCATAAAGCTATACTTCTTCAGACGAAAGAGGACATGGAGATTGAAAGAGAGGAAGCAATAAAAATCGCTCTAGATAAACAAGAGGAAGAATGGAAACTGAAGCTCGCTGATGAGTTCAAAAAGAACGAATGTGAGAAACAAATAAATTTGAACGAAGCGGTGAGAAGGATAATAGATGAGAAGGAGCGCCAGCTGGATCAGAGTAGAGAAAGAGAGTCTATACTTTTGAGAGAGTGCATGAAGTACAAGGAAACAATCCAGCAGTTGAGTGATCCGGAGACTAGTGACTCCCAAAGTATGGCTTTCTTGCAAGCTCGTCTCGATACTCTAGAATCTGAGAAAGCTTTGCTGGAAAAGAAACTTAGTGAGAAATCTGATCTCATTAGCACAGACGTCAAGGAGCAGCAAACGTGAGTTGAATTTAAATATGTATATGTTTAGAATATTTTGAGTATATTTTTCAAGAACACCATTACTACAATTTTTGTTCCCAGAAGGATTGACATTAATCAAGATATGTATATTATAGATGCTCAGCAGAGACATTAAATATACGTACATATTTCATGCATGTTCTATTGTACATTTTTCACTAAAACACTGGCAATAATTAATTAATATTTAAGTTTTTTCCAATTTCCTTCATTACCATATTTCACTTGATTTTTCTTAAATCATAAATCTAAAGCGTGTACCTTACAAATTTTATTGAATTTTTTCAGTGATAATGTGGAGCTTAAAGATTCGGCCACCAACCCTGATCCGAAAAGTCGCCCAAAGGTGTCCAAAAATCAAGTCCCTGTCAGTATCCCTGCAGCAATATTTAGCTCGACATCTTGCAATACGGGCGATACTGTCCTCATTGTGTGGGATCATGAGTTTAATAACTACACAATTGTTCAGGTAAGAATGTGGTTTTACTATTTGATTTTCATATTTATATGTACATGGATACTGGAGCCTGTAAGAAAAAATAAGCTCTACAAAAGAGTTTCACCGTCTATACTTATTCTTTTCATAACATTCTATATTCTTTAAATATGACTCTTAGATTAATTTTGATATACGTGATATGAAATGTACAGAGAAGAACTGGAATGATGAAGGATGGTTAAACAATTCATGAGCCAATTTTCAGACTAATTATATTATAATAAAAATAGATCATGTATTTTTATATTCTTTGTAGGATTCTCCAACTCTTTTCCTCCTGCACATTGACTGTTTGGCAACCCTCGATCTCAAGCAACCATCTAGAGATGAAACTAAAATCCATTATTATATTGGCAAGGTCGACCACAAAGATTACTGCATTGCCGTCAAGGTATTAAATAGAAAGACAGTATGTATTGATCTGCTTTAAAACTTATTTATATCTGCATATTTATCCCAAAAATAAAAATATTCAGAGGGTTTCCTTTATCACATTTGGTCGAGAGCCAATTAGCATTACACGACGGTAAAATTAATATCAACGCTTACAAGAACACAATACATTTCAAAATCTTTTGATTGATTGAAAAAAACAAAAGGGTAAAATTAAAATTAACGCTTACAAGAACACAATATATTTCAAAATCTTTTGATTGATTGAAAAAAACAAAAGGGTAAAATTAATATCAACGCTTACAAGAACACAATATATTTTAAAATCTTTTGATATTGATTTGTTCAAAAAACCTTCCTATGAATAATGACTGGTGACCGAACCATCAAACAGTTTTATCTGGCTTACTTATTCGATTATTAACTGCCATTAATAGATTAGTGTGTATTAGGTAGTTACAATAAATCATTATGAGTGGTAATAAATTGTGACATTTTAGACTTATTTGTTCTTACTTCGATACCTTAGTACAGAAATCTCATTAATTTGAAATTCAAGGAACCAAAAAAATCATACTGTGCTGGACTCATTAAATCTATCGAATTAATGAATTAAGAGTTTGCAAAAAAATTGTGGAATTACTAAAAAATCGCAAAGGATAAAAAATATACTTATGCACATTTCGAGGAAACATCTGAAAAATGCTGTATCATTACGAGAAAATAGTGCATGAAGATTGAAGCGAGAACTTCTAGTATCATTCTGTTCGACAATTAGCGATGTGCAGTGGCTGGTAATATCGAACTATTTGACAAGTGTCGACAAGTACACATGGGCCGACGTGAAGTGAAAAAGCCGTGCATGTTGTTAATTTTCTATAACTTTAAAAAATTCTAACTATGTGATGTAAAGTTTTGGATTTTATTAAATGTAAAGTTTTGGATTTTATTAAATGTAAAGTTTTGGATTTTATTAAATGTAAATTTTTGGATTTTATTAAATGTAAAGTTTTGGATTTTATTAAATGTAAAGTTTTGAATTTTATTAAATAATGGATCCGTGGCACAACAATCTCAAAATTATCTCGAAATATGAATTACCGGGATTTTCAAATGAGCGGCTTAGTATGAAATTTATATTTTGAGTTATTTAATATTAGGTCCTTACATATGAAATTGGCGTTTAGTATGGGAGGAACATAAAGCCGATTTTTTTTTATTATAATATATTTATTTAATCGAAGTATGTACCATTGCTATCTATGCACTTTTGCCATCTCACAGGTAGTTCATCGATCCCTTTACTAAAAAAAGCATTCGGACGGGAATCAATAAAATCTTTGAATGCGGTTTGGACTGCCCCATCGGAGTTAAATTTTTTCCTTTGCAAGAAGTTATCCAAATTTCGAAAAAAATGGTAATCTGTTGGGGCAAGGTCCGGAGAGTACGGTGGATGTCTTAGACATTCCAATTGAAGCTCCTCTAATTTGGTAGCCGTCTGTTGTGCAGTGTGTGGTCTAGCGTTATCATGAAGCAGCAGTGGCCTAGAGCGATTAACCAGCCTCGGTTGTTTAGCAGCTAGCTTTTCCATCATAGTTTGCAGTTGCTCATAATAGACATCTGCCGTAATCGTCTGGCCAGATTTAAGAAAGCTGTAGTGAACGACACCAGCACTAGTCCACCAAACGCTCACAAGTAACTTTTTTGGAGTCAATTTTCCCTTGGGGCATGGTTTGGCTGGTTCGGCAGGGTTCAGCCATTGCGATGAGCGCTTCCAATTATCCTACAGGATCCACTTTTCATTACAGGTAATGATTCGATTTAAAATCTCTTCATTATTGTGCCAGTTGAGTAATGCAACGCAGCAGTCAACGCGCGTTTGTTGATTTGCTTCACTCAATTCGTGAGGTATCCACCTTTCAAGTTTTTCACCTTACCAATTTGCTTCAAGTGGATTAAAACAGTTTTATCACCAACACCGCAGCCTGCAGCTAACTCGGATGTGGTTTGCGATGGATCCGCTTCCATAATAGCCTTCAATTCTTCATTATCAACTTTGGTCTCCGGCCGTCCACGGAGCTTGTTCTGCAGGCCGAAATTTCCAGAACGAAAACGTTGAAACCAAAAACGCACTGTGTTTTCTTTTGCGGCACCGTCGCCATACACATCACTAATCCTTCGAGCCGTTTCTGCAGCACTGGTGCCACGGTGGAACTCGTACTCGTAAATAACGCGATATTTCAAGTTTTTCATTTTGTAAACTGAGTGACGCAAAGAAAAAAACAATTGAGGAAAAAACAAAAGAATTATAATTTTCAAAACACAAATACATGAGTAAATAGCTGTATAAATTTGGATTTGGAATTCCTAACCAAAGAGAAGATATTTGAGATCAAATTTGCCAGTACGGCAAAACGCCAATTTCATATGTAAGGACCTAATATTTGAATCATTTTTATCAAAAGAAGTTCTGCATTTTTATCATTTTTGCTTATTTACTTTTTTTTATGGCTTTGATTTTGCTATATTTATTTGCATCACAAAACTACATAGGATCATTTATACCCATTGAAAGTGTGATTATACAAAAATTTCACATATTCCCATATTTTACAGCAGAAAAGAGGAAAATACATCGTCCATTTAGAAGTAAGACTTACTATGTGACATTGAAGTAGTTTTGAGATACTGAGGTTTAAAAACTCTTATAATTTAATTAAAATTATTGAAAATGTTCAAATTATGAGTCTTACCACTAAATAACTATAAATAGACACGGAATATTCACTTATTTTTAACCTGGAACAGAGATGGAAAAAATATGAATGTTTGTATTCATAACTCATTTTAACTGATATTGCGGTTAGTGAGTTTATCTCTAAAGTAATAAGAATACACTTCATTTTTATGAAAAAACATTTTGTTTTGGAATTTATTAAATATTTTTGTCTTATCAATACACAGGCCTCAGAAATTCATTGCTCCTTGAGAATAACAATTACAGAGTTCTCGTACTGCCAATAGGAAGCAATCTCTTATCTTCTGTAATAATATGTTTTCAATTGTTGTAAATTCACACTAATAAATAATTTAACCGTATAAGAGATTTTTAAAAATGTTTGCATTTTTGTATCTTAATTAATACATACTGTATTTTCCCACTCTTTGCAGATCAGAAACAGGTACAATGTACCAGTGGGGTCTCGTTTCTACCGAGTGAAAGTGAGACCTCTAAAACCTACCGAGATCCTACCAAAAGATATCGGATACTGCTGCGAAATATCTTTGTTAAAAGAAAAAGGTATTATTATTATTAATATACACCTGATTCTTTTATTAATATACGCCTGATTCTGTTTTTAAAGTCTTTTTTTTTTACACAATTTTGAATAAAACACTGCAAAATTAGAAGAAAAAATTTTGTTTTCAAATTCGAGTTTTAGAGGATCACATTAGTTCCAAAAAAGTAGTGATGTAGGTGGAGGCCCAGTGACAGCAAATTCAATCCAACAACAAATGATCCAACGTAGAACAAACTGTGCAATAACACAGCTCGTTGTGAGGAGTCGTGCAAAGAACTACCAGATAAATAATCATAGCAATTAATGACTGAATTTTTGTTCAAAATGAATGCACCCGTTAGTTTGATACAAAACAAAATACACCCCTTGATATTTAAAATAACTTTGTATCACACCTACCTAAGCAGATTCATTTATTATGTGATAAAGTGAATAAATCTTACTATGATTTTCTACACTTACGCTATTTCTTAAAATAAAATGTTGATATAATGAACAAAAATTGTATTTCTTGACATCCTGGATTGATTTTTATACAAAGAGTCCCGTTTTTTTTCACGATATTCTGTGGAACGTATCCACTGTGTATAAACAGAATTCTGTATATATTTGATGATGATGATTACATCAGCCCTGATGATGGACCCTGCAATGGGATCCGAAACGTCAGCCAGAGAGTCGTGAAAGCCTTACTTACATTACTTATTACTTATTAGTATATCGGCCATATACATGGCATAATATTCCAGAAAACTATACACAGAAGATGTGACGGCCGTGAAAATCTGAGAACATTTAAAAAATATAATTTCTTCATCACAATTCCTTTTGCCAAGTGGATTTTTGTTATAATTCTGTTTGTATCGGCTCTTTGCATCAAAATATTTAATTCGTAGCGGGTTTTTACATTACATTCACACATGAATCAAGTTCAAAATAATATTTTTTGTTGGCTTTTCAGATTCTAGTCACCAAAAAGGTTCGATCATGATGAGTGCGTCGGCCATTGCAGGCAGCTCCGGCAGTTCTTCTAAATCGCGAGAGTCTCAGATGACAAAAAGTGTATGCACAATTCCGATAACCAAACGTTCGGAAGAAGTCGTCACCGAGGTTATAGTCTCGGAAGAGGCGTACTGTCCTGAGGAGCACACTAGAAGCGAGCAACCAGATTCGATAGAGCTCAACAATCAAAATGTGTCTCCCACTAACGATGACCAACAAGTTCCCTGCTCGCAACTTGAAATGTCCACTATGGTTTTGAACGTTCCGGAGACGTCATCTCGTATTGTGCAAACGCCGACTGTTTTCACCGTTCCCCCGGAAGAAAGTGTGCCTTATGAAGTAACAAAGGATGATCGTATTAATGAGGAGCTGATCTCCGAAGTGGCCGAGGAGGCCGCTCCGTGATATCTCGCACTAATAAAAATTCTCTGGAAATTCCTTATCTTTTATTATAGTAAACGTGAACTCAAACAAATTGGATGGTGCTTGTGGTTATTTTTCGAGGCTGAAATTGAGCAGCCCCGACTGACTGAATCATCTTTTTGATAGATTAAAGTCTTATGCTTAAATTATCGTGTATTTGCTTAAATTCTTTAGTTTAAAAGGAATTTCGAGAGGTTTTTGAGTGAAATTTTATTTAAGTTAATCGGAGCGTTTATTTATTCCGGAATTATATAATCCATAATATGTGTCTAAATATAAATTTATCGGGAAAAGCTGTATTTGGAATAATTATTTTCATTAAAATCTTATTTAGAAACTGTTCCGAGAATGCTCTCAGGTTAAAAAAATATTTTTATACTGTAATAATTTCACAATTATTGTCTTTGTCATAAATCTCTCGTGAAATTATTTATTTTTTCATAAATATTGGTTGTATTCTGAAATTTATTCTCGATGTGCGTTATGTTATGAAAGTACGCAATTAGTATGTTAACTGAACCGTATGATTGGTGTGCGTGAAAGCCTTACTTACTATTTCCTGAGTAATTGATTGTGTAAATGCTTAATATAGAAACATATCTTTATATTTTTCTTCTTAGAGTTTAGCAAAATCACTCTTTTATTTTCTTTACCGTTTTATTCTGATCAAAAATATTATTTTATCCGATGACTAAGTTACAATAATTTGATCTGTGCATCTTCACAACAAAAGGGTGATAAGTAATTAAATTTACCCGATATTTCATTATTATATTATTTTTTAACATTCGCTGGTACGATGTGAAAAATGCTAAAAAAAATTGCTGTAAAAATGAAAAATTTTTCTTTATTATTAAAAAAAATCTGAATATTTTATTACTTTAGATTTACGGATCCGAGCATCATTATTTTTGGAATACTTAATTAATATTTTATATACTTTTGTAGAGTACTATATGTAACTCATTGCACAAAAAAGGTTATCCTTTATACTCTCGGTATATTGATTTTTTTAGACAAATGTCATCCAGTTGAGCAAAATATATAAATGTTGCCTAGTCGTGTCCAAAGATGAAGTTTTGCTCTCAACACTTGCGAAAAAAATAGTTCACAATTAGTACTAATAGTTCAATAAATTGATTGATGCTCATGCATTCTGCCAAAGGTCAGAAACCCGAGCGAAAACTTCATTTGTATACACGCACCGTAAGACGTCAAGTAACCTAAATTATGCTGATTAGGATACAATATCAAAAACTTACTGATGCGAGGTAATGCGCATATAAACTGGCATGAGGGACATATTTTTCATAATGATATCTGAGTGCACAGAAAAAATCGGAAATTAACAGTATCAAAATGTCACTATTGTGTACGCCATTACAACAATTGAATCTTAATAGTTGTCTGGCCCATGTATGGTATCCGGAAAGTGGTTTAATAAAATAATTATTATTGTAAGTTTTTTGAATCACAAAATACATATTTTTGCATCTCAAGAGATACAATTTGACGCACTTTGTTACGTCTTACCGAGCTGTAGTACTTTTATTTTTTATTACAAATACCTTTCATTTGTTTATGACGTAACGGTTGGTTCCACTTTCCAGTTACCTCGATCCGCTCACTGTGCGATGATAGTTTATGAATCTTGAAACTTGTAAAGCTTTGTGTGGAATAGCTATTACTTTATTGTTATTGTGATGTTTGTGAATCGTAAAAGATTGAATATTTTAAACCCTCATCTGTTGGGTGAATGTGTAAATAACCTTTATAGAAATTATATCTCATCTCAATATTCTTATTACTAAATATTTATCTATTTTAACTCGGCTTTTTCAAATAATGTAAAATGTATGGCCTTGTGGCTTCACAGACAAAAATAGTATTTAAAATACCCACTGACAGACTTTTAAAAATTTATTTTGTGCAGTAAAAAAATGAATATTTATGATTGTGTGAAAGAAGCTTCACATTTATGATTGTGTTAAAAAAGTTTATATTCCGGTACAATCATTTGATATTTGAATTTTTACGAATGAGACATACCTGAAAGAGGAATTTATATTTTTATAGATAGTAAAAATACTTAACAAAAATAGACATTTGTGATTTCTCTCAAAATTAGATTTCCAAAAATAAAGTTTCATTGTGTGGTCACATTTGAATGAAACATCCATTTTTTGTATGATTATACATATTGAATTTATCTGTTTAACAAATTAAGTGTGACCGATATTAAAATATTTTCTTGCCTATTTGTAGCTTTATCGTGATGCACATATAATTAAAAACACAAAAATCAGAAGTTTGTTCGAATCAAATACATTTTGGAGTTTCAATAAGTCGATATTTTATTTCATATTGCGAATATCTTTTCTGTATCATTTCACGAAAATATATTACTTCTGATTCAATTGTTCAATTCAAATTATTTCTGTTCAATTGAGCGTAATAATTAGGGCCACGTTATTCTATAAATATTGGCACATGTGATAATCAATTTGAGAAGTTTATATATATATTTATATATTATAGATGCGTTATATTATAGTGACAACAGTATAACTGTGAGTGAGAGAAGTACAACTGCGAATTGAATGTCATTAATTCGTACACTCCATTAGTTTTTCTCTTTTGCAATAGCTGTCACTTAAATTTAATCAATTTCAAAATTTTGATATTTTTGACTGCGGTCGAAGGCCGTGGTAGCATTAAACTAGAAATAAATGCAGCGCTTCAGCTCTAGTTTTGGCTGTCTGCACGGCGTGCGAGTCATCCAGACTCTAGGAATAACTACCACATAAATGTTAAGCGACATCTTGTGTGTGTTTTGAAATATTTTCTGCTTCGAAATGGTTGACGCTTAGTTGATCGCAAACCTAGAGATGAATGTAAGTTCACTGCCCCAGTATATTATGTATCATATATTTTATTTGGAAATTCATCCATTGCACATTCGAGGTCATTCGTTTTAAGATTTATGTTGAACTGTAGTACGTGTATTAAAATGAGCGCAGCCGCGATATATTCAGCTGTTGTTGCTTGCTATGTTGTGCATTGTAGATTTGTAATAATTTTCATATCCTACTGTACCTTCAGTTGTACAGAGTACCGCTAGAGACTCCATTTGATGACATAAAGTGAGGAATACATAATTAATTTAGTCCAGCACATCACATCATTATGTAATAAGCCCGGCCGTCATTCACTGTCCAAAAGTTTTGCCTGGCTTGTTAGGCCCTGCTGGTATTTTTTCATCCATTATTTGTACAATCAACACGGATCTTAAAAAGCCTAATTAATACGATTGTTAAAAAATTCATTTCATGTCATTTTTACTTTGCTTGACCCTTCAATCTATTTTATTTTTGAGTTATTAAAAATTTTATCTATGTAAAGAGAGTTTCTGACCATTACAAATATACTGTAAAATGTTTTTCGACCATATTTCCTCATGGACAATCACCATTTCACCTATGTACAAAATAAATTACGATGCTTGATTTAAATTTGAAATATTCGCTTCATTTGTATGTTTTTCAAGTAAACTTTTTACACTCACATTAGAATAATGCTGGCATACTTATTGTCCATTATCCTTTAACATTTTTTTTATATCATATAAAATTATACAGATTATCAGTGGTTTCCAAACACTGAATGCTAATAACAACAATTCAAAATGTCAGTGGTTTTCAAACATTGAACAGTAATAACAATGTAGCTAATATAGATTTGAAGGGTATGTGATGTACCATTAAAAAAACAATAAATTTTTATACAAATCAATTTTTCTTTTATTTCTTCCCAATTTACATCTTATAAGTACATATTTACAATAAACTATTTATGCAATAATGTTTAGTTATGACTAACCGCAGCAAATTGACTGAAATGGTGCGGCGATCTATACTGCGCTTGGTAACACTCGTCGAGTGTAGAACATCGTAATCTAAAATCACTGCCGTTTTGTTCGGTAACTCGGTTGACTTCCATTAATGGTTCACAATTTTCTGAAGAGATTAAGTTGGCATTTTCTGTATTGTGGATAATTGGCTCGTATAAATACTGCGCATTGGTTGCGTAATCGATTGTAGGTATTTCTATCTCCGATTCCATAGGAATATTTTGAATTCCATCGATTTTATCGCTTAGCAATCTATTGTCATAAGAATATCTATATTGTTTATCCGAACAGTCATTTAAATGATAATCATTTCTTAAATAGTTGTTTGAATATTGTTCGGTATTGGAACAGAAATATTTTGGGTCCTGCGAAATGCTTTCCAATGTTCTTGGTGATGGGAGGCCGTCCTGATCACTCCCTTGATACTGAGTGTAATAATTATTAGATGGTGGTAACATACCCACGTCTTTATTTTGATTTTGCATATCATGATGTTCCGCACCAAATTGTAGTCTTGTGTTGCAGGAAAGGATCGAAGGCTGGTGGTCGATGATATCGTTTTGCATGAAGCTTTCCGGAGAGCAGCTAGTATTGAGTTGGCTGGAATTGCTCATGTCAGAATCGTCATTAGATATGATGAAATGTTGAGGGTTTTGTTGACAGTGCATCCAGTAGCCTTCTTCTGATTTGAAATTGTCTTTGTGTATCGCCCCACTTCCCAAGTCGATGAATGTCGGCGGAGAATTGGCTAATTCGCTGTTGTTGTGTTCGTTAAATGTTTGGTAATCGGGCCGGAGCGGCTGGTCGAGTTGGAAAATCTCTTCCGGCTGGAATATATCACCCGTCATTGGAGCAAAATCAAAGTTTTGATTGCCGGTCGTCTCGTGAGTTGTCGAAGTATACTGATAATTGTTGCTTAATATCACTTCCCCGTTTTGTGGATGAGCGGATGTATCCGGAACACTCCAGAAAGCGCTTTCAACTGGAGGTGCTTGCATATAGTTTTGGGAGGTGTTGTGTGTGTAGTATTGGTTGTTGTTCTGATTGTTCTGTCCACACATACACTCAAATGGTGAACAGGAACATGAGTAACCTAAAATTGAAATGAATAAAAATTTTAATTATATGACATTGAATAAATTTGTGCTACAGTAAGACTTATTGTGAAGTCAGATTTTGAACAACATTGATTGTTAGGTAAAATTTTGGAAAATAACACAAATCCATACTGAATTAGATGTATGATGAGTAAAGATGAAAAAATTAGGAAAGAATATAAATCTCCTTTTATTATAATGAATAAAATTAAAAAAGGGTTGTTCAGGTGGTTCGGGCATATTGAACGAATGAATGAGAAAAGAATGGAGAGAAAGAGAGTGACTGCGGAAAATGTGGCATGACCTGGTTAACCAGATACTGGAAGATGGTCCTGTTAGGAGCCTCAAAAACGATGAGGCGAGAGTTGTCAGCACAGAAGAGTGTGGGGCTCCATCCTCTCATCCTACCCACGCGGGAAACGGCGTGATTGAGTAGTTTACAACGGTAAGTTTTTATAAGACATAAAATACACTATTATTTTCTTGACTATCATCCTGATATGTTTGATTTCATCAGTGGCATTTTGGGACACTGGTGGTATTATTTTTGGAAACTAACCATCACGCCATTTCTTCACAGGGGTAGGCAGAGAGGATTTCTATCCTGGACACCAAGCCACACTCTTTTATCCTGGCACAGCATATTGCTTTGATGTCATTCATACATCTTCTCATGATTATTGAAGGTTTTAAAAGGGCCATTCTCCAATA
>JADDOH010002840.1:0-10837 GCA_016648135.1 Agrypnia vestita
AGTAAATCATTGATTTCATTGAATTTGATTTCATCGGGACTTTGTTCAGTACATATACGGTCTTTTATATTATTTAAGGCATCGATAGATCGATAGATCTAATAGATCAGAATTACTTCTGGATGGCCCTTACTGTTCCCTCCAAGTCTCTCTCGTGAGATGCACTCAACCATCCAACGTTGTGGTGCTTTTCAAGCATTTTCTGCATTCTAAAGTTAGAACGTAAAAATTACCATATCTAGGTCGTTATATACTACGGCCGAAAAATCTGACGAATCTTTTGTGTACGTGAGTATCTGTTATCATAAGAAAATGGAACGTGAATCGTTATTTGGGTTTTAATTAATGTATGTAACTTTAAAACTACACGTAGGTTCTTGCACAAGCTACTTGTAATGTAACTGTGTACCTATCTACAGTTACGCACTCCAAATTCGTCAGCATTGAACCATTAATTCGGCTTACGAATTACCTCTTAAAAATGGACGATAGGTACTCTAGGTTTCTTGTCGATATAGTACGCTTGTGGATTAAGCGCGGCAGTAAGAATTCGATTTTTTTAAAACATTTTTTATTTTACTATGCATTTTATTTATTTATTAATAAGGTATCAATAATCAATAAACAACAATAAATATAAAAGAAATTATGAAAAAGCAGAAAAAGCAAAAAAAAATTAGCAAACAGTGATTGCTTTTTTTGATACATTTTTGATTTAAAATTAGGAAATAGAATTGATATCTTACCTATTGTGAAATTTAACAGTATTCTTCAGACTTTTAGAGAATACAATTCACCTATCTGAAAATAAATAAAAATGATATTAAAAATATTGTTATTTTGCGGTAATATTTAAAAAAAATATTTTAAAATGTTACTGACTGATTGTGTCAAACTGCATATTTATTATTACGCCTGCGTAGCGGTTGATTTATTTTTGATTTGTTAAATGCTCCCGTGTATAATTTATTAACACTGGCTTATATACCTAATAATATAATATATATAAGTCAGTAATAAATTATACACGGGACCCACATATGTATATGTTTGTAATGTTATACCTATGTGCTGTTTACTCGGAAGGAAGGAATGATATTTTACATAACATATATTTATTTGACATTTTAAAATTTGATTTGTTAAAAAATATTTTTTGTCATTGTACTTTGTTTGGTTGGGTATGTCATCATCATCATCACTTTTGGCTCTCGTAGGTCTTGCCTCCTCAAGAATCTTCCTCCACTCACCTCAGTTTTGTGCCAATTCTCTCCACTCATCTCTCTCCAAGGCAGATTCTTATTGAGAACACAGTTGTTCCAACTTAATTTGGCCTTCCTAAGCTCCCTCGCTCTATGGGTCTTGAATTGGCAGGGACTTCGGTACTTGTTGAGGTTTGAGTATGTAACAGATAATAAAAATAATAATAAAATATCATATCAGGAATGCACCGTATATTGTATTCACAAATAACTTATTCGCCTACGTACCGGTATATTAAAGGACATATTTCGATTTTCGAACATGTGAGTGTTGTGGCTTTTCGAACACGTAAATTATTAAAAAGTGTCAAAACGTAAATTTGACGTTTATGGATACTGAATAAAATATGTAGTTAGCATGGTAACGACATATTTTTTTTGGTCACCGTTTCGTCACATTTTTTTCCGAGATTACTCTGGTATAAACACATAACAACTTTTTATTTTGTAAAATGATGTTAAAATATGGCACACTGTTTAATTTTATAAACTTGTATTGTGATTAAATTTAAAATATTAATATGACAGTCTCTCTTTTCCCGGTATATTTTACTTTGGGGCAAGAAAAATAAAAAAAATTATCAAATTTACTAGAATGAACAAAAACTAAAAGTAATTTATCACGCTTAATATTTTAGAGCATATTGAAAAATTATACAACGCCAATTTAAAAACTACCTAGATAGGTCTTTGTAAACAAAACTTTAATTTTTATCTATGTATGTTCTAAGGTGTAACTAAATTTAGGGATAACGAAATTTTATTTTTTTATATTTTAAAATTTTATTTTTTATCTTATTTCCCTTATATGATTATTGAGCCGCAAAATTTATTTCCATTTGACGAGTTAAACACTCTGAATTACTCCTTTTGACACTCATAATTACTTCATTTGACGAGTTAAACACTTACAATTACTTACTGACAATTTTCATAAAAATAAATAATAATTAGGCTGGAATTACGCCTGAGTGTGGCACGTCAATCAGCGCGCGGCTCTTGTTATACGCAAAGGTCGTTATTAATTATTATTACATCTCGTGACTTCTCACATGTTGCTCCTATTTTACTTGCATCATATTTGTTATTTTTTATTTGTAAGAATGTCGTACCGAACTGAAAAGTTTCCTACTAAAGCCGTATTATATTCGTCCTATCTTTACGTCAGTGAATTTCATGCAGTTGGCAAGTAAATTTTTCAAACTATACTTCGTAGTGTTTCTCCAAAAGGTCTAATTTTTGGCGCGCACGCCACTTATAGAAACGACACAGTAACTAATTTCTTATTTGCTGATACACTAAATGTTTTGTGTGTATTCCAACGGTCAATTTGCTTTTTTGTTTGTCAAATATCAATAATTTGCAATTTTCGGTCCTCTGTAATAGAGTAGCATTATTTAAATCGATTACTACTTTTATTTAATTACAGTTCATTAATTGAAATTAATAGTACCATCAATTAAATCTGTTTCTATTTAAATGAAAGTTTGCTAAACGTAAGTTTTGAACATTTTAGATGCAATAAGAATACGTTTATTTACGGTGACATTGTCAACGATGTAATAATCAATTTCTTGTTTGTCGTGTAAAAAAGTGAAACAAATAAGTGAAAGTAGTCAAACAGGCATGGTGACAGTAGATATTAAAAAATAAATAATTTTTGAGAGGATAATATTTTGAAAGGATTCTAAAAAATTACCCAGTTTTAATATACATACCTACACATTGAGATTAATAAGATTTTCAATAAAATAAAAGTATAAAATTCTGCAATTTTAACTGAAATACCGTTCAGAGCGAATGACGTCACGCCTGGTTACTTATGCGTGTCTCTTGAACTGTTGTCACAGACACAATACGGTGTTTACTTAGGCTTAACGTCACGTAGACGCCATGACACCTGCGCGCGTTTTCGCGCGAAATTAAAAATAGGTAGATGAAAATGCAATTATTTGCATATAAACTTAGTTTATTACTGAAATGATGTTATTTTCGGTAATAGTAGCCGTTATAGAAGGTTATTTCAAAATCTGTCTTCATGCCTATTCCCGATTTAAGTATATAAAAATTGTCTTCGAAATATATGAGGCATTTTTGAGGAAGTATATGTATAACAGCGTAATGTCAGTGTACGCGTATTACTCGCCACTGCATGACATGAATAAAAAAAGAAAATAAAATGTATAAAAAATGTTAAACAAGGAGAATAACATGTTATATGTATAAGATTTGGTGCCATATTGTACCAGCATGCTTTTGCTGCCTGGGAGCTTGTCGTTTTTTTCTTATATTAATTTATAAATACTTACTCTTTTTCTGCGCATCTAAAATATAAATACAAATTAATAAATTAAATTTATAAATGACGTAATCCTTTTTTACATTTTAAATAGAATTATGTAACAAATTGACAATTGAGAGTAAATGAGTATGTAATGAATAATTTTAACTACCGCACAAGTGTTGAAGTGCGTGGGTTCCAAGGTCAGCGAAGTCTATTTGTGCAGTAATGACAATAATATTGAAAAAAACACTCGCTTGTCTGCTGGTTAATTTTTTCATTTTAAAAAATAATAAATATTATAAAAAATGAATACATTTACTAGGAATAGGAACTGTACCTACGTAGACATTTTTGTATTAAATTTAAATTATATATTTGCTAAACTTTAGTGTACATTATAGAGAGTTACCTACATTTCGTCATATCCGGGCAATTGTGAAATTGTCAAGAATCTGTGTAAACTTCCTCGAAGCAATTTGCTTCATTGAGGTTTTTTGCAATGAAATTGTCAATATTTCGAAATCTCTCATAACTGTGTTGACCGGCTGACCTTCGTGCATACTACCGTTAACCTGTAAGTGTGGTACTACCTGTAATGATGGCCCGGTTAGTAAAGCTGGTCAGAAGAGCTGGTCCACGTCGGCGCGCTTGGCACTTTCTACTCGGTTCCAGTTCTGGCGACGGCTGCCGCGGAGGCGACGAGCGGCGATCAGTTGCGGTACTACGGATGCGGGGTGCGCGCGCAACTCATCGCTGATCTAACCTCAAAATAACGCGAAAACGGTCAACATCGAAGTTTATTAGAATTCTGTGAGAATCCAACTGGATCGAGTGTTCTGTTCAGATCGAAGAAAGTGTATATTCAATTATTATTTTGTTGTAGGAAGCATTGTTCGTTGGAAGTGCTCGAGAAAAAGTTTTGTTTTGTTTTCTTTTATTTGCATTGTTGTGATGCAGGCAAAATAAAAATACAGGTAGGTACCTACCTAAATACGCATATTCTATAGTTACTTATAGCATGTAAAATATACATTATTCTGTATATATATGTGTGTATGTTATTAAACTTTTTTGTGTGTTATGTAAGAGTTTTCCGGCTTTAAAAATGTTTTTTGTTCGTATCCTTTGATTTTTATTGCAAAAATAAATTGTTATATTATTAAATGTCTGATTGTTGAACTATTTATGATATGAGTGTTTCAATGCATTTACATTGTGTAGGTATACATGAGTATACTTGATCCCACTACAACTATAATAATTTAAATGTTGTGTAAATAAAAATACAAGTAAAGTACATAAATGGCGAATTTTGAGAGCTACAGAAAATTATATCCATAATATCACATCCTTGAGAGAACTTAATGAATTGTAATAACAAAACAGAAATATGCTATATATATACCTACCACTCCTTCAAAAATATTTTTTTTCTACATTTTTCTTTTTCAATGGTGTCCCTAAAGGTAATTAATTTCAGTATTATCTATTCATATATATCAAAAACATTTGAACAATTTGCTGCCTTCATACATATATACATGTAATACATCTAAAATTCTTACACCTGCCGTACAAATATTTGTAAAATGTCAAGTCGATTAAAAAGTTTATAGTTGTAAAAATATTTAAATAAAATCATCTTAGTGTAGTTTTGATATGGATAATATTAAACTCCTTGCTGTAAGGTAATATATATTTTTAAAAAAGTCTCACGTCAACAGAATTTTTGAATGAAACGATTATTATTTTGGCTAATTGAGACTTTTATTTACAATACAAATGTAAGAAAAGGACAATAGAATTTAAAAGTTTTCGTATGGGGTTGGAAGTTGACCACCTTAGTATACCTATGCCTTAAAATGCCATTATCATCAATAGTTTTAATCATCGATTCGAGATGTCCAAAATTACTACAGCTGTTGACATTTCATATGAATGAACATTTCATACCCTCACCAAATATGACGTATGAGTAAGCTATTGGCAAGATGCCGTATTTGTTAACAGTTAATCACAAACGCAATCGAATGTAGTGAGTGTCTGTTTTGAGTAGGGTTCCACGAAATTTATTCATCGATTTATAACCACTAAAGAAACTTGGGGTCCGAATACAGAGGCAATACTTAATGATTTAAAAGTTAAACTACTACCTACGCCTTAAAAGCATAATTTTCAGTACAAAATAATACTTTTGAGGCGTACTCTAAAACATTTAAGTATTTTTTTAAATTTTTTATTCCTGCTTGAGTCTACTTTTACAAAAAAAAAACAAAACATCAGTTAAAACAATGAAAACATGTATAATCTCTAGCATCAATATCAATTTTGCCTGCAAGGAAGGTTATGACTTTCATCTTTGGTATGCAAAAGGCATATTGCTTAGTGATTATCTTCTAAAGGATCAAGGTAAGTACTATGCTCACTTTTAGGATTAACTGTAGGTAAAAAAGAGTATTTTATAAAATAACGTACAAATGTCGTTTCAGTATCGAAAGAAACCAAATTTATGTATAATTTGCTGTCCTATCCGCTTTATTAATCTTATTTTCCTGCCCCCGTTTTTCTGTTGGCTGTTTTGGGGGTTTTGAGAAATCGCATATCCTTCTTCTTCTTGTCTTATCAGAGGTCGGCAATCATATTAGTTATCATGAAGATATTCACCGACGCCGACGCTTGGAAAAACTCAGTCGAGTTACATTGGTATCAGTACCTCAAGTTAAATAGCCTTGAGACGCGGCGTCTTCCTGCGCTTCTTTTTCCGCTTATTTTCCCCTAGATGATGAGTTGATTAAAATTATACTTTGGTCCTCTCATAATATTTCCCAGTTAGATACTTCAACTTTTTACTCCCTTTCTTTTAACTCTTAGCGTCTGCTTACTTGATTGTCTTATCTGTCGAAAAAACTTTGGATCGATTTTTAACCCTTTTCCCGTGATCTAATCGAGCTGAAACGTTGCCGACAGACTCGTGGCGATAATAAAAATGATCTAATAAAAAATTTTCGTTTAAAAAAATTAATAATGGTAGTATAATTTTGGTTTTTTCGAAATTTTTTATTACTCGCTTTCGTAGCGTCGCTCGACTCGAGCCAAACGCGTAGGTTAAGTGCCAAACCTATTTCCACTAGTAAATGAGAAAGGGAGTATAATAAAAACTTGTTTTTTATGGGTTAATTTTTTATATTTTGATGATCCGCAGCACTTTCGGCCATCAAAACTTTTCTTATGCCAGAAGGCTGCAACATTTGTAAATTTATCCACCCAGGAAATTTTCGGTATCCGTCTACAGAGCCACATCTCAAAGACTTCTAAATTACTGATTAAATTTTGATTTAGCATCTATGCCTTCCCTCCATATAAGAGAATGGCGAAAATATAACATTGAATTGTACCTACGCATTCTTAATTCTTAGATCACGGTTCCAGAATAAAGGTCTAATTCTGAGACACGCAATTCTTGCCATCTCTATTACTTCTTAGAGATTATCCATTTCTCATTCACCCATGTCGCACATCCAGGATGGGATAATTACATCGGAAAATTTCTGAACAAAGTGTTCAGAAGTTTTGAAATATAAATAATGTCAGGGAGAAAAATTAATTCTTAAACTGTCAGTTAGCATTTCAAGTTTTGAAATTTTCACTTTACGATCTGTGGTGGCTAAGATTAATCATATTCTTCGAAATGTAACATTGCTTGAGCACCCTTTTTACTTACCTGAAGTGATTGCAAATGATGCATTCTCAGTATTCGGGCTATCTGCGCTACCGACATTCTAAATCACATTTGTGCTTCATTTTCCTTGAACTTCATTTTTCTTGGTGCGTGCACACAGATGGGACTTTATTCTTTCGTCTTAGAGATTTTCCAGTAAAGCTACAGATACACATGCTTATTTAGTGGCACGTGAGCATGCGCAGTATCGACTTTCTCTAGGCCTTGCTTATTAGTGGCATGTGTGTATGCACATTGCTAGTAACGAGCATGCCACTTAGCCATACAACCGCTGGTTGATTTATGAGCATGCCATTAAGTGGCATGCCACTAATAAGACTGTGTATCTGTACCTTAAAGGTTGATATCAGCTTCGCCATTCTGCTCTACGTACAGAATTCCATAGAAATTAACCAAAGATCGCTTCGCGCTCATACCAACATTCGTCAGTCTTCGAGATAAGTCTCACCCGTGCACATTTCCGGAACATCTACGCAAGTTTTACTTACAAGGGTGACATTTTTGACTCCGAAACATCTTTTAACTTTGAAAATATTTTAATTTCAAAGGTTGAAGTGATTTCAAATCGTACCTACAACTAATTGAAGAACAGTATGGAGTCAGAGGGATATATATTTTTTAAAATAAAACACAAATTACTTTGTTTTCACCACTATATTAGATTAAAAATCTACATGTTTCGAGAACAATGTTCTCTTCATCAGGATTATTGTGTACTAATCTTAAAAGTTGAAACAAGCAAATATGTTACGGTGAAGGAGCGGTTGAGGGGGTTGGTGAGGGGAGGGGGGGGTTCGAGGTGTTGATTATTATGGGTCATTTGGAACGTTAAGTGGAAAAATATTCAAAATAGGATTATGCAAAAATTTCGTCTGTGTATTTATTATATTAGACTTAATATTAACATTTTTCCTAATTTCGAGTATTTCTAAATTATTTATTTGAGGTATCTTATAGTTGAAATGTAAAAATTTTAAGCCTGTGTTTATATCAAATGTAGGTTATTCTACTAAATTAATAGATAATTTATTACATAAAAAGATAAAACAAAAAATTTTTAAACAATATATCTATCCTAAGTCAACAGATAGAAATAAACAATGGCGTAGAATTTTATTTGTCGATTACAATTTGTCAAAAATAATAACTAAAAATATTCCTAACTCAATTCAGCCGGCCTTTTATACGAGTAACAAATTAAAAAAATACATACTAAATAACAAGGATAGTGATAATCCTATCATGAAATCAGGAGTTTATAGACTTAATTGTAACGATTGCGATAATTTTTATATTGGCAAAACAAAAAGAAATTTTGAAACTAGGGTTAAAGAACATATCAAAGCATTAACTAGCAATATTGATTCTGATTTCGCAAAACATCTAATAGAATTTGACCATACATTTGATATTAACACAGGCTTAAAATTTTTACATTTCAACTATAAGATACCTCAAATAAATAATTTAGAAATACTCGAAATTAGGAAAAATGTTAATATTAAGTCTAATATAATAAATACACAGACGAAATTTTTGCATAATCCTATTTTGAATATTTTTCCACTTAACAGTCCAAATGACCCATAATAATCAACACCTCGAACCCCCCCCTCCCCTCACCAACCCCCTCAACCGCTCCTTCACCGTAACATATTTGCTTGTTTCAACTTTTAAGATTAGTACACAATCATCCTGATGAAGAGAACATTGTTCTCGAAACATGTAGATTTTTTAATCTAATATAGTGGTGAAAACAAAGTAATTTGTGTTTTATTTTAATAATAATGTCACCACAAAGTTCAAGCTTTCATACAGAAGAAGAAAAAATATTCTTCGAACAGTTAATAAGTGCGAGTTCGGCAAAAAAGGCTAAAGTGTACAAAAAGTTGACAATTAAATATCGATTAATATGCTTAAATATATATTTTTTACAAATGTGCTTAAAAAATCGAGTGATACCTAATTATATTAATTTAAAGTTTAAAACATCTTCATATACGGCGAAGAAAGCAAAAGTGTTTTGGTTAAAAGAGGATTTACAAAATGTTTTTAAGAAACGGAACGTCATTAAACTTCAACTCAAATTCCTACATATGGAATTAGCAAGTGCATTACATCCAATAGAATGGGACTTATTTGATGATCAGGTTAGACTCATTGCAAGTATAAAAGCATACAAAAAGAAAATAGACTTAGATAAAAAAATTAAAAATTTGTGCCATACTTATAACTCAAAAGAAATTGTAGAAGTGCCAAAATGTGAAAATAATCAGAATAAATTTCATAATCGAGTGATAAACTTATCTAATCATGAGTTTGCGGAGGAAGAGTTAAAATTATTAAATAAAGGACTTAATCACAATTTACATTACAACACTAATAATAATAACAATAAAAAAGAACTAGAGATGCTAGCAGTGGATTTGGATAATGCATTAAGTAAATAACCTAAATTGTACCATTATAGATGTGCAGAAGTCATAATAAATAGAAACAATACAGTACCAAATAACAATAAACATCAAATATTTAATTCTAACTTGAAACTAGTGAAGAACATTAAGAAAACAGTGAAAGAAAAAGACCTTATTGTTACAAAAGCAGATAAAGGAAACAGTGTGATCATTATGAACAAAGCGGACTATATAACAAAAACTATGGATTTTTTACAAGGAGCCAATTTTGAAGTAATTAAGAAGAACCCCATTAATAAGTCCCAAGAATTTGTTAAAGAAGCTGTGAAACGTTGTAAGAGTGACATTTTTGTGAATTTGAAAAACTACAACAATCTTATTTTAAGTAACCCACAAATACCAAAACTATATAGCCTTTTAAAAATACATAAATTAAACAAGCCTATTAGGCCGGTAGTGTCTAATTGTAATGCGCCAACTTATAAATTGGCATCAGCAATTAATAAAGTAATTATGACGTCTATTGTTTTCCAACCAACATACACGGTTAAGAATTCTTTAGAATTAGTTAATTGTCTACAAGATCTAGAAATTCCAAACCACGCTTTATTGGTATCCTTTGATGTAATCAATTTATTCCCGAGCATTCCGATTGAAGAAAGTAAAACAATTATCACTAATTTGTTAAATTCTTCAAATTTGACAAAAGACCTAGTTTATGATTTAACATTATTATTTGATGTCATATTTAAACAAAACTATTTTCAATTCAATAACATAATATTTAAACAGAAAGATGGCTTAGCGATGGGAAGTAGCACAATCCCTTTAATTGCAGATATTTTCGTTAATAATTTAGAACAAAGAATTTTTAATAGTGGTGCACTTTTATTAAAAAATGTATTTTGTTGGAAAAGATATGTTGACGACATATTTTGCATATGGTTAGTGACAGAAAGACAATTAAATATATTTTTAAATTTTCTCAATAAATTACATAAAAACATTCAGTTCACATTAGAAATAGGAAAGAATAAGAGTTTAAATTTCTTAGATTTAAATTTAACCTTGATAAATAACAAAATAGAATTTAATATTTTTAGAAAAGACACATACACGGATATCTTTATACACA
>JADDOH010002841.1:0-61313 GCA_016648135.1 Agrypnia vestita
AGGAGGTAAACAAAAGTACATATTTCCAGTATCTAAAGTTACATTTCATATTAATTATATTATTTAATTAGGTAAAGATAGTATCACAAGTGTTTTCTATTTATTTAAAAATTACAAAATGTTATACGAAGTCATTATAAAATCACAAAGATTTCAAAAATACATATTGGTATGCATGAAAATGTTGAGGGGAAATAAATTGCTATGCGAAACGGTTTTCCCGTAAATCCCGGAAATAAAGGATTTAATTCCACGTATAAACCAAAAATTTCAGAGTTTTTGCATACTTAATCACTTAAAACAGTAGATATTTTCAAAGCCCGTTTGTGATAATCTGCCGTAAAATGCATTAATAATAAACTGAAGTAATTATATATTTCATAGAATCACTTTTACACGGTATTACGTAGAATCATTATTACACTCGGTTTTATTATAACATTTCATAACTAACAAACAAATTAGGTATGTGGTGAAAATTAAAAAAAAAAAACATTAAAAAATTTTTTTTTTACATTTAAAGTTGGTAATTGAATGTGTAGAAGATAAACATAAATATAAAGCTATGTCAATGATTTAAATGATTAAGCAAGGCTGTCTTTTAAGAAAAGTCTTTGTAAAAGTATATGCAATACATAAGTTTTCTTATTTTGCATGAATTTTAAAATTATAATATTAACTTTAGTCTAAATAGGGATTATTACATCTTCAAAAGAGCAAAATGATTTTGTGGTGATTTATATATTTGGATGTTATAAATAAACAGGTTCTTTTTACAAATAATTATTATCTTTTAAATTTGTTTGCATATTACTAAATTATTAATTAATTTCCTATATATATATTTTTACTGTATATAATTCAATTTTTGATTTTCAATTTGGTAGTATACATTGTATCCTCACGAAGAGACCATTGACCCTGAAACTATGTTAATATTTTCAATGAACAAGGGGTGAAAACTGAGTATGTTTTTATTAATTACTAGCTGTTCCTACCCGGCGTTGCATGGGTTGAGGATTAAGTTAGTTTTGCAAAGCCTCTAAAAAACATGTTTCCATGTAATCTAGGCTCGGGTGGAATGTCCGGGGGGGGGGGGGTGTGGCCTATATTTACCACCAGGTCCTTAAGAATATTTATGCATAATTCGGTAGAACAGTACTTGAAAATATATCAGGGGAGAGGAAGGGGTAAAAGGGAAGGGTGGAAATGTCGCCTTTGTTACCCGACGGGTCTTAAAGAATAAATGGATAAGTAAACGACGTAGATTTGTACAGAAAATACATCAGGTGAGGGGGTGCGATAAAAGGGAATGGGAAAAAGTTGTCTTCGTTACCCGCCGGATCCTAAAGCATAAGTATGCAAGATTTAAATCAGATCGGTCAAACGGTGTAGATTTGTACAGAAAATGAAAATATATCACGGGAAGAGGTGGGGTAAAGGGGAGGGAGTAAGTCGCCATTGTTTCCCGACGGGTCCTAAATAATAAGTATGCAGAATTTGAGTAAAATCGGTCAAACGGTACAGATTTGCATTGAAAATATATCGTGGGGAGGGGAAGTGGTAAAGGGGGAGGGGAGAAGTGTCGCCTATGTTACCCGACGGGTCATAAAGAATAAGTTTGCAAATTTTGTGTCCGGTCGGTCGAACGGTATAAATATGCATTGAAATACATCATGGAGAGAGGAAGGGGTAAAAGGGGAGAGGAAAAATATCGCCTTTGTTACCCGTCGGGTCCTAAGGAATAAGTATACAAAATTTGAGTTGCATCGATCAAATGGTGTAGATTTGTATAGAGAACAAACAGACAAACATTGAGTTTTATAGGTATAGATAGCGTGTTTTACTTTTACGCCCGACAGAGGGTGCTGTTTTACAAAAAAATCTTTTTTTTTTGTTATTGTTAATATTTTTTGTATTGTTAAATATTTTATCTTATACCAGTATAAAGGTAGGTACCGGCGCTTTCTTTTCAAATAATTTGTGCGAATTCGAATAGAACGTTGTGATGTGTCAAAATTTCAAAGCAATTACTGAAGAACTTTAGAAGATTTAAAATTTTGGATAATCGAACATTAACATTTTTATATAAATAAATAAAATAATAAGCGAGTAGCTTATTGGTCTTGTGGTTAGGACTCTCGCCTCGTGATCCAAACGTCACTGGTTCGAACCTCACACCAGATCAGCAAGTTAGTCCTATTTTCATAGCACAAGCGATTAGCTTAGTTTGAAAATAGTAAGAATATTGATGTGTCACGTATTCCGTGTTCGCATCTCTATTTAAAAAAAAAAAGAAAGATATATAAAAAACAAAGTGGGTATACAAAAACATCCTCGTATTTACATGCAATGTTGTACCAAAATTTCAAAGCAATCGGTGAAGAACCTTCAGAGATTAGCGATTTTGTACAAACGAATATATACATTTTTATTTATATAGAATAGGGATTATTACATTCAAAATAAAATACATTCGATATAACATGAGTTCATTACAATATAAACCATTATGTATGTGCATTTTATTAAAAATTCATTTTTATTGATGTTGGAATAGCAATTTTATTATGAAATATTTTTAGAACATGCTTTTAATAAAATTTAGAATAATATATTTTCTGATATTAAGATATTAACGTTTTATTTTTTTTTCAAAAAAATAAAAATAATTATCATGTAAATGGTAAAAATTTATTATTTGAATTAAATACGCGTACATGAAGACAAAAAGTCACACTTTTAAAATGGATCAAAGTATTTTTATGTATGCTTGGAAACACTATGTTTTAGATGAATATTGCAGAGATCGAATCTTCAACCATTTAGGGCTGGTTTTATCAACTTCGTATATAGTAATCATTCGTTCAAACAATCGATTATTGTGTTTTCCACCGATCTACAAACAATTTTCGTAAAAATCTATGGTTTTTACAATATATTACTATGATCCAGGTTGAGACAACCGGCGAGTTGACACAGGAATACATTAATAACTGCCCTGCCTAAAAATAATATATATTTAAGCAATTAGTAACTCCGTCTCTCCTACTCACAACTGGCGGGAAATGATAATTGACTTTACAAAGTCTGCCATCCAATTTTTTACATCTCTATTTTGTTTTCTCACTCATTATAAAGTTAGATACCTTGCTAAAACTTGATCTGTATCGCTAGGGTAGATTCTTAGTTCCCAAATATTCGTTGAGATGTATTGAAAAAAGATTTTCTAACTTACTTCTTAAATAGGGATAAAAATTAAATATATAAGTAAGCAAGTAGGTATATACTTATTTCTTTTATTTATATAATATTTAAAACATTACAATAAAAATGTGACTACATAGGAACAGGCAACAGGAAAACCCAGTAAGGTGGAAAGACAGTCTTTCCGAGCTTGTCCACCTGACGAGCGGCGTCAGACAAGGAGGGTGCATGTCTCCAATACTGTTCAACTTTTACATGAACTTACCCATAGGCCAAACTACGCAGGGGTAGGTTGTCACATCGGAAGAGAGTGTCTAAACAATATCAGTTGCGCTGAAGATGTGGTACTGGTGGCACCGTCTATAAGAGGGCTAAGCGTTCTTCTAAAGGTCTGTGAAGGGTTTTCTGAAGAAATCCCAACAAGATAATTAAAAAATTAAACATTTGAGCCCCTAAATTTATCTCTACTGGTCAGATCGAGGATTTCAATAGCTTTAAACCTTCTTCGGAAAACGCGGATTATTTTGCAAAGAACCGCGTGTGAATAAATCGGTCAAGTAATTTTCAGTCTATTGGGATACACAAACAAACATTTTTATATAGATAGATAATATTATAAGAAATTTAAGAAAAAATTACACACTATGTTTTAAACCACTTAATTGCTATATATTTGTCAACTAGTTTCGGTTGGACTCAACCTTCTTCAGGACAATTACAATTTAGACTAATCTAGGTACAGAAATTTATAAAGGAGGAAAGAAAAAGAGAGAGGGACAGAGTGTCAACTAGGTGGGGGGGAGGGAATGGGAGGAGTTAACTGAAGATATAGGGAACAACTTTAAAATCGGACTATTAGATAAATTTATTTGTTTATTTATTATTTGACTATTATTGTTGATAGCTTTACTAATTTCTAATGCTTCTAGATTGTTAAGTCGCAAACCTAATCCGTTTTTGTGTAAAATTTTTGGCCCTGTATTATTATTAAATGTGTGATTAAAATTAATTAGATGTTCGGCAAATTCAGAAAAACCTACTTTGTTAAGCATTTAATGTGTTCTTTTATTCTAATATTTACGTTTCTCGATGTTTTACCAATATAGAAAGCTGGGCAATCATTACAGCTAAGTTTATAAATACCAGAATGGTTTAATATATTTTCTTTGTCTTTACAGTTACTTAATAATTTGCCTAAATTGTTACTGGTATAAAATGCTGGCTTTATCTCATAGGCTTTAAAACATAGTGTGTAATTTTTTCTTAAATTTCTTATAATGTCAAGCCACAAAGTGTTTTCTTGCTTTGAAAAGTAGATAATATTATCCTTTATAGGATAGGATTGCACAGAAGTATGTGATTGATGTATTTATATTTTTCAAAGATGCTGTTAAGAGCACATTAAAATACACAATTAACTGTCTTTAAAAAAAACTAAAACGCAGGAACTTAAAATCTTAATCGCAATAAAACCTATTTTCTAAAAAAAATGATTTATCTAAATATTCACCTACAGTACAGCACGATTATTCCATTTCTCAAATTTCTGACATTATAAATGGGCTACTTGAAAGATTTATCTTTAAAATGAAAAAGTCTCTTATCCGCCTAATTCACATAATTCAACGAAAATAAATACTTCTTCTTATTCAATGACTCGAAGCCTAATATCTAGCCTCGGATAAATTTTTCGTCTTCACCATAATGCATCAATTTCCTTTCGAATTTCCTTATGCATGAAACGCAATAGTAAATCGGAATATTATGTAGCTACCACATATGATGGCAACATATTAAAAATTAAATAAATTTAATAAATAATAAAATTAAATAAATTTAGCAACGTAAATTCCTAAAATTTATCAATTTTAAACTTCATATTCCGATCGACCAAATAAACTACAAATATTTGCAAACTAATCTTAATCTCCTAACCTTGGAAGATCGAAGAAAATTAACAGATTTAATATTCCTTTTTAAAATATTACACTCAAATTTCGACTGTTGCGAACTCCTGAATAGTATTAATTTTAAAGTACCTAACCGTAGGACCCGCCAAAACATGCTGTTTTATTGTGACAATTTTGACACAAACTATCGTTCAAATTCTAGCATACCTCGGATGCACAAACTTGGCAATGAACTACCTACATATGTCGACATTTTAAATCTATCTCTCTCAAAATTTAAAAAATCATTATATGATCATTTCTTTTCAAAATATTAAATTTTTATATAATGTCTTAAATTTTTTATATATACCTGGCTATTCAAATTTAATATTGCTATATTATCGGTGAGTAAAAATTTCTGAGATCACTACTTTACACTTTTTTGCATATATACTTTTTTTACATATATGTCTAACCTCATTATGTTTAAACTATGTATATATACTTTTTTACATTTATACCCTTTATTTTTCTTTTACATTTAATCGTTTGTTGTATTTTAATTATGTATAAACCTGTTGTAAAAGGCTATTAATAAAATAAATAAATAAATATTGTCACGGAATCGCGGCGGTGGGAGACGAAATGAAGCATTACAGACAATTTGAATTTTCCAAGTCACTGGACACAAACTGAACAGTGGACACAAACTAAAACATTTATCCGTAATTCGCACAAATCGTCACTCGAGAATATTCCACATGTCTGTGAAACACTATATTTACTCTGGTTCTATGACTCAGTACTAGAATATTTCGCACTTCACAGATACGAGTATGTACTCAAGCACTTTATTCTACTTCCGCGTGATACGTGAATGTTATTTATCCAATGTTCTGATGTAATCTCGTGTGTCCTATTGATTTCTAGTTATTTCACAGTCTCCACTCGATTATGTGTAGTTCTTCTTGATTTAGGATCTCGTTATAATATTTATACACAGTTTCATTAAAAAATTACGTATATCTTTTTGTGCCTACATAATGTAGACTTAATTTATTGTGACAGCACTAGAACTAACTCGCATTTTAACTCTCTTGTACCTAGACTGCATAGGCTAAGTAACACTTATGCACATATCTCTTGATATTTTTAACTCTAGTTTAGCACAATATAAAGACTCGCTGCTAAAAGCTCTACACCCTGGCGTTCGGAATCCATAATATATTCACAAACAAATAATTATATCTATTAGTTCAATCTTAATACTCACACCTCATTTTTCTAAACTATGTTTAATCATATATGTTTCACATCTCCTTTTTCTAAACTATTTTACTGTTAAAACCATCAAAATCTATACTATATTGTCAATTCTTTCTGTATTTTTTTGCTATACAATATTATAATACTACTTTTTTGATTAATTTTATGTATACTATTATGTAAAAGGAACATTTTGTACCATATATTGAAATGAATAAATAAATACTTATATAAATTATATGCTAGGTACTGTACACACTGTGTAATAAATACAAGACGTAAAGTTTCTCAGAAAACTTTTCACAGATGTTCGTCCTTGTAAAACTTTGCGATCCTTCGTCGAGGATGCTGTAAAACCCTTACCCGGAAAATCGACCATAATGTCTAGATTCACGTACAGAATAATCCTCTATTCAGAAGATTCTGTATGGCCATGAATACTCGAGAAGTTAAATTTTCTAACAAATTTTTGGCACAATTTATGATATGGCCTGAAACAATTCTAGCCCCTCCTCCTCCAGCCATTTACCTGCTGCGAACCCTTGGCAAGGTTTTAATCAGTGGTGAAATTGCCAGTTGCATGTATATTGTACCTCTGTAAACAACCATAATAAAAAAGCGGAGGTGCCACTGGATGTAGCAGTTAGCGTTCATATGGTTAAAACCTTTTTTTTTCAATTGGGAACTTCCCAATTTATTTGATGTAACTAAATCTCAAACCATCTCTGACTATGTACACGGTCCTCCCCCTATATCACATATTTATACTTGTTTTCAGGACTTTTACAAAAAAAGGTAAAGTGTACATTAAATGAACGAACACTTCAAACAAAATGTCTAGAAATTGTTACATAGTGAATGCCCAAGAAATACAAACAAGAAAAAATAATAATAAAAGTGGAAAACAAATACGCAGCAGTATCACAATACAAAAAGTTAAATATTATGTAAAGAAGAAAGCAAGTATATAGCGCTAGCAGAAGATTAAAAAGCGTAGTATAATGAAATATCAAGAAAAAATAAAATAATATAAAGTAGAAAGCAATGGCACAACCTTAAAAAAATTATGGTGGATTAATTAATTAGTAAATCTGATAAATGATTCATATATTGTCATTGAGAATACGTCTGTGTACAAAACTTCAGTTCAATGAGACAGAGGGGAGCGGGAAAACGAACTAGCAGGTGAGAGCTGTAACGCACTCACCCGCGCATCGCGGCGGTTAGCGGACGCGGGCGCGCGGGCCGTGCGGTGCGTCCCGCCGCTCAGCCGAGTAGCTCAGTCTCCAAATTAATCTGTCGGCGATACAAGCTGTGGCTATTTGGCTTTATTCAACTTTTGTTGAAAAACAAATTTTCTCAGATCTCTGTAAAATATTACGAACGCTCCATTTGTATTTCTTTGTTGTAGCAAAGGATGGATGCAGTATCTCGGTTTTCGTTTGCGACGCCTTTCATTTCACCTTTTCACTATGAACCTGTACAAGAGGCAAACAGCCACCGACTTGTACCGCCGACAGATTAATTTGGAGACAGCTACCCGGCAGGCGGGACCCGCACGGCCCGCGCGCCCGCGTCCGCTAACCGCCGCGGTGCGCGGGTGAGTGCGCTATAGCTCTAAGCGTGGTATAAATAAAAGGCATTTTTATGCAGATAATCCTACTATTCAAATACTGTGTCCAACCTGTATTACTATTATGTTTTCAAATAATTATAGATTTAAATACTGAGTGTAGTAGAATAGACTGTATGTTTATTTTATACCTTTGTTAAATTTATACAAAGGATTTCATAAAACATTCATTTAAATAAGCCATTCTAGGAAAATACAAAGCTTTTATATGAATCCCTTCGATTTCCTGCCGCACGTCCTGCAAATTACCCTAATTCCTAAGAATGTAATATAATATAATTCCTATTCTTCAATAACTTCTTAAACTTAATCTTATATCATCTTCTTCTTTTCCTTCTTGTGTTCATTTTTCTCAACTGTTACTGTATGTATCCATGGATGAGACTGATTTCTCATTTCGGTTAAGGTCGATATATACCTGATGATTGTGTTATTCTATTCTACGTGCAAAATACATGCAGCTGTAAATAAAAGAGGGCTTCACGCTCAGTTCTAGTCTCTCCTTTATGCACTTTCCGAAAGAAATCCCAAGCACATTTTCGTCACCCATTCCCACCCACGCACAGCCACCCCCACCAAACTCGCATATTTTCGATGTGACACCAAGGGCTATCTACCACCATAACCACCGGTTGGTGGTTGTGGCTGGTTGTGGAGAAAACTTGGCGGATATGGAAACTCGGGTTTCTTTTCATATATATATATATGTCTGAGGGGGTTTTCCGAAGCGGAATTCTCCTACACCTTTGACCAGATTTTATGTTATTTTTAATTTATTAAATACTTTCATTTTTGATATATACTTCCTAATATGTATGCCTTAAACATTTTGTTTGTCATGTACATATTATCGTGAAATAAATTGAATTGAATTGAATGAAATTGAAAATAGAGATATTAGAGAGATTATAGATATATATATATATATATATATATTATGATCTTGATTATATATATATTTAATATTTATATTGATATTGATTATTGTGCATCTTTATAGTTTATGTGATAGTGTACGTTCGTTTTTATTGCCATTAAAAATAACAACGTTGCATCTTCCTATTAAATATCAATAAATCATATGTGTGGTATAAAGACAAATATAAAAAAAAAATTAATACAGTCATCGAGGATTACTGATTTAAAATATACTGAATTCGAGATCTATAAAAAACATAGCTTATTTTATAGACAACATAAGTTTTGAAGGGATAGATACATAAAATCTGGAATTTAGAAAATTTTAAATCTGTAATCCTGCGTGACTGCATTCAAAATATTTTTTTTATTTTTTAGATGTTGCTGTTTTAGCTTTTATACCCCACATATATCCTTTGTGTATATTATTTTCTTACTAGGAATCATGGTATTAACACAGAAATAACTAGGTTAATACAGTCAAAACTAACGTGTGATAATTACATTTCGCAAAATATCTTTAAACATAAGAATCACTCATTCAAGTTGTAATTTTGACGTTTAAACTCTGTTATGGAAATTTAATATACTGGAGAATGCCTTTATTTTAGTTTCCAATGTATACCATAAACTTCTCAATCAATATTACTTCACTTAAGGTTCCTTTGGATGATTGTAAGTTAACTTATTGCAATAATAAAAGTACTTTGAAAACGTTTTTACTGCTTTAACTATTTTTAATAAATAAAAATTTGACTTTTCGTTGAAGAATACGACTATACCTCATTTAAAAAAAAGTCGAATAAAGTATCGCTAACAAAACAGTATCCATTGGGCAAATAATGCCGATGGTTTATTGCTTTCTGTGGTAGTTATAATAATTTCGTTTTCTTATTTCTTTTTTTTACGCTTTAACAGGCCAAGAGGCCCAAATACACAAGCGAAAGATATAACAAAACACCCAAGCTTGAGTAAATCATAAATTAATCGAGACCTCACCGAAAATTGAACCCAGAACCCTCGTTGTGAGAAGCAAGTATCATGCTAATAATGCCACTAGGCTACGAGGACCGCCATCCTTTGCATCTTGCATCCGTTGTTCATATAAGGTGTATCCAGGGTCACATTTAAGTTGCAGGCATAACAAATGTAGGTACTGTTTGAATGACGCAATAATTAAAATGTAACAATAAATTTGACTTTTCTATCTGACAAATCTGACATTGTTTTTTTTTCTATTTTGTTGGATTAATGTTAATAGTATTGCAGAGCACACTATTTTTGCGAATTGAGAATATTTTGCATCACTATTTTATTTTGTAAGTTATATAAAATCCAAACAGTTTATAAACATCCTGTATACGTGAATTTAAACCTTACCTGGCATTGGACCAAATCTTCCCGGCTAAGAAGTCCATTAGTAACGCTTCTCTATTCACTTGCCAGTGATCACCACTCTGATATTCAGTAGAGCATTGTTTAGAATTGCGGAACCCCATCCAGAGAGAAACGAGAACACAGGGAACAACAGATTCAAGGAATCGCCCTTGAAGATCACGCGAGAAAATACAAAGGGAAGAGCAGAGCTCAAAGTAATGAGTGGGTACTCGCTTTGTGGTTAAGAAAATCATGGAAAAGTTTATCAATAGTGCTCACGGGGGCGTGAAAACTGGAGTTCCTTGTTTCAAAACCATGAAAAGGGGCTCTACAAAAGAATAATTGGGACTCTGCTTCATATTAAAGAATTTAATGTCTGTGTTTGATCCTTGTTCGGATCTGGTCTGGTTCACAAGGCCAGAACGATCTGAATCAATCATCTAACATAACTGATGGAATGTACTTTTCCTTGATTACGATGCACGACGATTATCCTGACGCTAATCGCTTGCACAAAACAGACTGCTGACACTACGCGGACATTGCCCCCGAATATCTATTCCAAAGTAGTATAGTGGCTAGGGTCTGTCCGGAAAAACGTATTCTAGGTATGCAAATTAAGTTAAAATTATTTATGACGCTATTTTTGAAACTCTGAAAATTAATTTTTAATCCTGGATTATTCTGCGTATCTCTTTATTGCAAGAGAATCGTCCCGGGTAATAAAAGAATACCCGGGAAAGTGTTAACAACGATTTTAAGTTCCGTTCCAAGAAACTTCCGGTATAAAGATCTCATTTCCCTAGAGGGAAAAAGTTAGCCGGATAAATTCCAGTCCTGTATTTACTTCTGCGAGTTACGTTTTGTGGTTAAGATGTAAACTGAATTAGTTTTTAAAAAATGTTTACTGACAATACGACTTGTTTTACTCGCCGAGAATGGCCATTCTAACGGAAACATTTTATTGAAACATCATATTTTTTACGATTTTTATTATTTAAATTATTAAATTTTATCAATTATTTTAACAGAAAACTAAGAGTAATTGAGTGAGATGTATGGCTACTACCAAGTAGCCGCCCTCACACTATTAATTTTGTACTGAAAGATTCGAGATGATTTTAAGCTAGCTCGCTCCTGTGCAGCAGAATGGTTTGTCTAGGAAAGGAATGCACACAAAAATATATTTAACACTGCTGTATTTCTTGTAAACAAATCTAGATATAATTTACACACGGTTATAGCTAGATAATCGAACTCCCGAGTAGTTAGGATTTACAATCTTCGTGCAAGACCAGCCAGCCCCAGTGCCAGCAAAAGAGTAGGCGTATTGTGTCTCTAGTCTCGTCATCGTCATCGTTCCGTTGGTCTCGTTTTTAGTTTCTCCTAGTGTCTGGTCAGGTAAAGTAGTTATCGGCCCGGTGATGTCTATATTGATGTGTCAGGTTCCGCAGTTTCATCGGATCAAGGTGTTAGCTTCACCACAATACTGCTAAGTCAAGTTACGCATGCGTATCATGTAAAACAAAGGCCATCTTACAAATTGCTACAGTTTTAACAAATCATTTGAATTGTTACCCAATAACTAATTAAAGATTGGGTGCATAACTCATCATTAGACTTCCCGTGTGTCGTCTAGTGATGTGTATTTTTTGGCTCCCACACCTATATAACTAACTTGTGCATAAAATCTCTTTTATCTTCTTACTCGGCACAAGTAACACGTCTTCTCCCCAGGAAATGCTTGGAGAGATTGAGCTCTCCTCTCAGGTAAGCGAATATGAAACAATTGACTAGTGTAAACTGCTTCTTCGCAGTGTGTGCCTTGGCTAAACAGCATTTTCTAGCGACGGTGTCGCCAGATAACGATATCTGTCCATAATCGTCACAAGCTCAATGTTGTTACCAACCGCCAGTTTTAGCAGAACTTGATGATTTCGTCAATCCATCGGTTTTAAGAACTCTTGACTCCTCTTGGATACCACAGGATGACTGACTATATTGGTCCAATGATTAATAACAATAGTACAATGTGACTTACGTATTAGACTGAGAGCCCGCGACGCCCAGACCTTCGTTATATTATAAAAGCTGAAAATTCTTCTATACATGTCTCTTACACAGGTATAAGCAAACCCAGCCTATACAACCTGGGTCGCGGTGGCTTGCGCAGAAAGAGATCGCCGTGGACCGATCATGCTATTTCACTCGCACCAACGTACTTGTATATTCATCGCGCGCACGCCTGGAGTAGACTTCAATGTGCCTGGGAAGATAGGGGAACCATCGAAAGTGACTGGGGATTGTGGAAACATTATTCGTATAGTTTTCTGAATAACATATATAAAAGCCAGATTTTATACTATGACGAAAGTAGATTTATAAATAATCATACTGTAAGGGTGTCTGGAAAGGGGTTGTTACCGCCCGAAGTGTCCGCCAATAGACGAGGCGGTTTCTAATATGATTGTAAGTTAAAATATATGAAAACTAAGTTTTATACTATCACAAATTTGAAACACAATTTTACTCACCTTTACTACCTGTTACCTGCCAAAGCCACCGCGACCCAGGTTGTATAGGCTGGGTTTGCTTATACCTGTATACGAGACATCTATAGAAGAAATTTCAGCTTTTATAATATAACGAAGGTCTGGGCGTCGCGGGCTCTTACACTATATTGTCACTGCATTTTCTTGGTGTATTTTATTTTTATCTGTTCTGCAATCCATTCGTTTATTTTTCTGTCTCGTCATGCGAAACCCAATATATGAGTAGATCATTCATCAAATAATTAATTTGTATTTAACGTATTTACACTAAGCACCAGATAATGTACACAAATACAAAATATTAATATAAAATCATATCGATATGTGTCAAACCGCAAGTGACAATTCTTTTTTTTTCACTTTTTCAGTCAAATAAAAACGAAAACAAATTTTCTTTCTATCACGCAAAATATTCCGTTTTGATATGACATTGGTAATGAATGGAAGATTTTACGAAAAAGGCAAGAACGGGCGAGAGCGCGTAGATGGAGGAATAAATAAATAATCGGGGCTATTCTCATGACAGAAATATAATCATGTCTTGACCGCTATTATATGACATTGTCGCTTCGTCAATTTTGACATTTGACAGATGTCTTGACATTTCTCGTAGAAACTTTACACGTCCCGTGTAATAATGTTATAACGAGAATAAGGCAGATTTATCACTGGCGATGTATCGAAAACTCCCAACCAGCAAACATTCCAATATTACTAGCAACATACTTTTATATTAAACGTCGAATATTTTTTTTAGCTTAACACAATATTGCTGAATATCATCTTTTTTTAGAGATATAATATCATTTTTGCATTGTTATATAAAAATAATTACGTTCATCTTTCTGTGATACCTGAGCATCATGATAGATGAGAAATTTAACTGGCAACCACATATACAAAAAATATTTAATAAACTAAGGTCAATACTATCACAAATTTATATCATTAGAAATATTATTCCCTTTGAAACTCTTAAAACGATGAACGTAGCCATGATAGAACCAATAATTCTATATGGTATTTGGTATGGGGAAATACATTTCAACCAAACAGAAAACATATACGAAACCTAAAAAAAAAATTAAATGCATCTTACCTAATAGTACAAGTGAAAGATATAAAAACAAAGAAAATGATATTTTTTCGGAAATAAAGTTAATGAATATTATTATTATAAGTTATTTAAATACAGGCTTATACTGAGCAATTACTTTATGATGATCATAAAAAACTATATAACAGTATAATACGAGACAAATGGCACTTGGAAAATATATTGTACAGATATGCAACAATTATTATGAAGAAAGAACATTACAAGTGAAAATACCAACGGTTTTCAACGGTATGCCCTCTGACTTGTTTGAGTTGGATTCAAATGCAAAGGTAAAAATGGCGTGCAGGGAGTTTATTATGAACAATAGTGAAATATCTGCATGCTAACAATATCTTCACCTACCGTATCATTATCCTCATCTTTGTCATCTTGAATCTCCCTCCCTCCCTGGAGCATTCCGTCCACTAGCCCCTTATATTTTTCATGTTTTTATAAGATAAATAGCTTTATAATTTTTAATATTTGTATAATTTATAAATTTTTGTAAGTCAACACTGTAATCAAATGGTTATTAAGTTTATTTATAGTAATAGAAGAAACATGCTGATAATAACTGTATTATAGTTAGCAGGATCTTGGTAAATGTAAAATAAATATAAATAAATTTTTAAAAAAGACGTTTCCCTTAATATAATTAACGAAAGACGCAATTTTATGTCACATTTGACACTTCTAGTGTGATTATATTTCTCTAAATACCATGTCGATATAATTTCCAGTAGAAAAAATAATCCATATAAAAGAAATAAACGCTATATTTTTGATTGTATATAATTGATTTTTTTTACTGGAAATAAAGACATGTTATGACACAATTATGTCCACCACTTCGTTAAAAATCCGCATTGCTATACGAGTATAATGATAGATTTAGGGGTAACTCAGTTACCCCGCACCAGAACAGACGACAGTTTTTGGCAAATGCCGTAACGGGGACCTTGGAAGGTTAAAATTTTACCGACTGTACCGAGTCTTCCATCTTTTAACTCCGGGCCCGAAAAATGCTTGTTTATAAATAATCCCTGCCCTTTCGCAACCCTTATAACAGCATTTGCGTAGAAAATAAATTAGGCTTGAATTAGTTAATTCCTCGGGGAAACCGTATATAATAAAGAACTTAGACACAAACAAGGGGTTGAAGATTGATCGCCTTTCCAAAAAGTATATGCTAGACTGCGTTCTCCTTCGCAGATTCACTAGTTACTTAGTTGCCGATTCGAAAGGAAAAAATCTTATTAAGGGAAAAATCAAAGGAAAACACCACCGTTTTAATCATTCTTTGATCAAGGTGTGGCAGTTGGAAAGCCATCAACAAACGAATCTCTCAGTCCTCATCAATCATTAAGCGTACAATAAAATGGCTAATCATGATTGACCCTACACAGCAAATCGATTTTTCCAAATCCTTTGGTGCGTACATCATTAAATCGTACTGCCATGAAAAGTGCTTTTGTGTGGTACTTTTACCAATTTAGACACAAGTCGCTCTTCTTTTTACTCTCTTTCTTTTAACTCGTAGCGTCTGCTTGCTTGTCTGTCGAAAAAACTTTGGATCGATTTTTAACTCTTTTCCCGTGATCCAATCGAGCTGAAACTTTGCAAACAGACTCGTGGCGACGATAAAAATGATCTAACAAATTTTCGTTTAAAAAAATGAATAATTATAATATAATTTTGGATTTTTCGAAAATTTTTATTACTCGCTTTCGTCGCGTTCGCTACGCCCACGCTACGCGCTCGCCCGACTCGAGCCCAACGCGTGCGTTAAGGGTTAAACCTGTTTGCACTAGTAAATGAGAAAGGTAGTTTAATAAAAACTTGGTTTTTATGGGTTGGTTTTTTACTCCCTTTCTTTTAACTCGTAGCGTCTGCTTGCTTGCTTGATTGCTTGTCTGTCGAAAAAACTTTGAATCGATTTTTCACCCTTTTCGCGTGATTCAATCTTGCTGAAACTTTGCAAACAGACTCGTGGCGACGATCAAAATGATCTATCAAATTTTTGTTTTAAAAATAATAATTATAGTATAATTTTGGATTTTTCGAATTTTTTTATTACTCGCTTTCGTAGCGTCGCCCGACTCTAGCCCAACGCGTAGGTTAAGCGCCAAACCTATTTCTACTAGTAAATGAGAAGGGGATTATAATAAAAATGGTTTTTATGGATTAGTTTTTTAAAGAATTATTAATTCAATTCATTTCAAAAATGTAAAAGTCGATTGCGTTAGAACTTTTGTAAAATATCTGGTTAAAATTTTCTTTGCTTTATTACTTTCATCTAGATGAGTTTCACGTCATTAAAATTTTACCAAACCACTAAACCCTGTATTTCCTGACAAAGTCTGAAAACTATCATCATCCCTGGTCTTCTCAAGATAACATATCTATATACTTTTCATTCACACATTTATTGCCGACGCCAAGATCGGACAGATCGTATTTTTTTTAGGAATGCTCTAATAAAATACTATATACAAAATTCATTAATTCAAACTAAACCCAATATCCCAATTACAAGTGTCTTCAGCCTGCTCAAGCGAAACTTATATATAATGCGTTTTTTATTTTATTTTATGACTTGGCTCATCATACAGATCGTAAAAATTCCTGACTTTATCACCTACGTCACACTCAATTTATTTTGACAGCTTCGAAAATTCTCCCGAATATTATTCTTTCAAATACATCTAGTGTTGCTACACCCTTTCTCATGAGAGTTCAGCGATACGTTATTATAAAGCATATTTTATATCATATCATCATGGGACGTGGCTATGGGAGGCTGATGAAACACTTAATGTTCCGTTCGATTTCGCACTAGAAAAATTACTCGCTTGTCGGTAGGTACTTGCACCGAATATCTATCTCTCGGTCACACATGCGCTGGCAACACACACCGCACTATTTCGCTTGTCGATTTCTACGGCGTTTAGCTCGCTATCAACAACTCTAACACACTGAATGCGAAGCAGCCAGTCCATTCATTTATATAGGATATTGTTTTCTCGATGCTTCAAGAACTAATGGAAATAGTCCAGTCATTTCGAGAGATTTGATAGTGCAAAATTCCGAAAAAATTTTACGAAAAAGATACTTCTGATTTTATCATCTCGTGACAATATTAATTCTTACTGCAAAAAATATTTGTTCTAGAAGTTGCAAGAAATATAATTCTACATGCTTATTTAATGAAGTTCTAAGTCTCTCCTCCGATTTTATCAAGTGGTTGAATTTCGTCCCGGGACACCACAAAGGTGTCTAGTCCTTTTTTCAAAGAACGATAGTTTATTTAATATTGAAAATATAAAAATATTATTATTTCCTATGTATTTAGTAAATGTTACCGGATTTTGTTCACAGGGGGATAATCATTAATTGAGATAAATTATTGAAGTTTCACAGAGACGAAGTTTTTTCTACGGGAAACGTATATGAAAGTCTTTATTTGGGCTAATGACATGTATTAGCTGGCCTAAGTGATCATTTTACACGATTCAACGTTCAAGAACTTCAGTTTGAGAACATCCACATATTATCAAAGTTGTATATTTGTTTTTTTATTTATCTTCTTTCAAATATTTTAATTAACTATGAAAAAGCCATTTATCGGCAAAAATAAGTAAATCATATGACATAATATACATGTATGTCATGGGAAATTGTAATACATTTGATAATATATGGATGTTGTGAAATCGGTGATTGTTGCACTGTATAAAGTGATCACTTAAGCCAGCTATGTAATACAGGTTATTAGCCCTGCGATCGCGATATAAATACTTCTATACACGTTTCTCATATAAATAGTTTTGTCTCTGTGAGACTTCTATAATTTGTTTTAATTAATTATACGAATTTTGCTTAAAATTAAATTCTTATTTAATATTTTATTAAATCATGCACAATTTTTTTAAAATCTTATTAATCATTTGCATTGTTGCATGCTACCTCTGTATAAGAGAAAAATCTCTCATTAGAGAGAGATCGGTAAAGTGGTGAATATATTTATTACATTAAAAGCAATGATTTTAGTTATCATCCTCATTATGGCGCTATAGCTCGAAGGGCTTCATGGCCTCCAACTCTCTCTGGTTTTTCTTCCCTGGTTTGACAGTCCTCGACCTTGTGGGCATTCAGGTCCCTCTGGATCACGTCTAGACAAGGTCTACAGATACTACGTCTCACTTGTTTCTCCAAATATTAGATTTGCAAATACTGCACATTCCCTCATCCATGTATATCTCTCGCATCAAATTATTTTGATTTTAACATATTTCGCGACCAAAGTTCTTTCATAGGATTCGTGACTGCATTTTTTTAATAGAGTAAAAATAAATGGAGATCAGAGTCCACGTTCCTGCTCGGAATCACAACACTTGTATCAACGTAGAAATTTATATATATATTCAAGAACACATTCATATTTGTGAAGTTGTAATTTTTCAGAAAAAGTTCTGTGAAATTTTAAAACCAAATAAATTAATCAATTAGAAATCAATTCGGAAAATCCCAGTAGTAGCCTAATATATTTTTTTTAAATTTCGTAGAAATTTTTGTTTAAATCATCCTATATTACTATTTTAGATATGCGTACAAATACATCTATTTTTGCTATTTGGACTCCATCAAATGGTTTGAAAAATCCGTACAAAAAATTTAATATTTTCTTAAAAACAGTGTTTTTTTTTTAATAAATGTTAATAAACTGACAGAATTTTCGATACTTTAATTAATTTAAGATAATCGTTCATTTTGTATATACAGTCACATAAGGCCCACAAGATGGAGCAATTTTCTTCATTTTTAAAACATCGTAGGTTTGATAATTTATTAATTGATTAAATAATTTAGTTTGTGTCGTTTAAATAAGATATCCGTATTTAAAATGCATGGAACCTGATGAATAAATTGTAATAATCATATTATATATATATATATATCAATTTTGAGAAAAAAATGTGAATTTTGCTCACTTTGACAACGATCGGCTTAAATTTTTTTTTACTATCAACCAAGTAGGAAAGTCCGGCCCATAATATTATTTTTACGAAAAATATACTTTCGGAGATCAAAATAGTACATGTTTGTAACTGATTCTGTATTTTTATTCCATCAATATCTTTGTTTTCGTCACTGATCTTAAATCTTACTACGTATGTTAGCTTTGTGTTAGATTAATAAAGATAAATTACCTATATGTCTCACAAAGGTTGTTAATACGAGTATGTTCTAAATCAGTTTCTTTCATATATTCGAATGGACGGTATGGTCCTTCCCATGATATAGTTTATAAAGATTTCGCAGCTGATAAAGATACATCTATATTTTTAAAGTGGATACACGTTTTCCATACAAATACCTTCGTCTCTGTGAGACTTGTATAATTTATCTTAATTGATAATTATCCCTCTATGGATAAAATCTGGTAACTGTGTTCTCAGAGCATACACATAAAAATATTTTTAATAATTGTAGATTCTTTAATTATTGTACTCTGATAAAATACACGACCATTAGTAAATGGAACAATACGATGATGGCGGGCTAAGACTGATTTTAAAGAGTAGATGGAATAGGCAGTCTATCCGAGGTACTGATTAGAATATATATAAATTTAAGGTTTGATGAAGCTCGAGCAGCATTTTTTTGCCTGGTACAATGCTTCCTGTTCCCAATACTTTTATACGGAATAGTATCATCGACACTATCTGAAACAATGCGAAAGCAACTTAATGCACTTGAGCTAAATTTATATCTAAAGATAGCTTCTAATGGTTAATAATTATGATGTGGTTATTCAAATAGGTATGAATATAAAAATAAATACCTAAGACAGTAAAATCGTTAATAACAATATTACGGCCATAACACGAAACTTCTAGAAAAATCGTGTGATGGAGAAAGATGCTGTGTAAGACGAAGAATATCCAGGTTGGAAAATCTGACGCGGTGATGGATTAACAAGTTTACAGTCCAAATATTTCGAGCTGCTGCAATCAAAATAATGAACAAGCATTACAAGTGGAAGATGATTAGTATTCAACACCTAGACTTTATTTCAGCAAATACAATAAAAACGACTCAACGATTTCACACTCTTATAAATAATTAATGATTGACATGTTCTCGACTTTGTATAGCATGACAATAAAACAAATTTGTGTTTCGAATAAAATGGCCTTTATCGCCTTGCGTTTAAATAATTATTCTTGTTTAACATTGTCGCAGTGTAAAAGTGTTTTACGATGCAGTGTTTATGAACACGACTCATTGTGGTCCAGAATAAAATATTACAGTAATAACGATCAATCACTATAACGAGGTATCATCCAAAGATGGCATCCTTGAGCGTATAATGCACGCTCTTCATAGTGGTTTTCACCACTACTTGTAGATACACGGCGTTGACCTTGGAACCCGCGCACTCTTTGTACAACTTGTTAACATTTTTATTTAAGGTAAATTACAGAAGTCACGATACGACACTATTTATATGAGAAACGTATACGGAAGTCTTTTATACACGATGGCCTAGGGCTTACAACCTATATGATCTGGCTTAAGTGATCAAATCTTACCATTTACGTAAAAACATACATACATTATCAAATTTTTTAAAGTTGTACATTAATTGTTTCAAATGTGAAAACTTACGTATATTTTATGGAACTTGAGAGACATCTGTAGTCCTTCTCATGAAATTGAATACATATTTTCGCAGTTCGTAATGATACCTATACATTTTTTAATGTGGAATATTTAGAAATATCCCTTGTAATGTATATACCTATATACGAATATGTGAGACTTCTATAATTTATCTTAATTTTAAAAAAATAATCCCACAGTGAACAAATCCAGTAATTGTGTTCTCAGAACATACATTTATAAATATTGTTAATCTTTGCTGTTGTATAATTTATTGTATAAAAATTATCATTTGTCTATCGTATAAACATTTCTTTACCATAAAAAGTGTATCGTGTAATCGTGACATTTTGAAAATATTTATAAAATATTTGCACTTTATACTGCAGGATCATCTTTCACAGTAAATAACCACTATAGCCTTTCTGTTAATAAATAAAATAAACAAATAAAAATAAAGATGCTTACGTAAAGTATAAAAAGCGTGACAGCTTCTGTGTATAGTTTTCTGGGATATTCTGCCGTGTGTGTGTGACCTCTCTGGCCAACGTTTCGGATCCCATTGCAGGGTCCATCATCAGGGCTGATGTGATGAGTGAGTGTTGAAGTGTAGGTTAAGTATTACCTTGCAATACCGTACCGAAGTCAGGGTGTCTCCAAGTTTGTGTTATGTTAAATACTGGATTGCAGTACCGTGTCGAAAGCAAGGTGTGTGTCTTCTTGTAGTGTTTTATATATCTACTAACGGATGTCGGACTGTGCGGATCGTCTATTTGATTTATCCTGCAGCGCCGGATACCACGATGTTCTTAACTTAAGACCGTCATCCCTATTAATGTTTACCGGGTGCTTGTATATTTCGATTGCTTCTTTGACCAGACGCGTGTGGTGACTTTTGGGCTTTCCTAAGATTTTTGGCTCAAATGAAAAATGGTGGCCCGTATCTAGAAAGTGCTCAGCCAATGCCGATTTTATATATGCCGGTACTGCAATCCAGTATTTAACATAACACAAACTTGGAGACACCCTGACTTCGGTACGGTATTGCAAGGTAATACTTAACCTACACTTCAACACTCACTCATCACATCAGCCCTGATGATGGACCCTGCAATGGGATCCGAAACGTTGGCCAGAGAGGTCACACACACACGGCAGAATATCCCAGAAAACTATACACAGAAGATTTTGAACGGCCGTGAAAACCTAAGGACATTTTTAGCGTGACAGCTGTTTCGTGTGGTTCTGCCGCAGTGAACAATTATGCAAACTGGAGCAGCGAACGTTAAGCGGTAACTTTTTTGATAACAACGTGAAAGTAGATGAATCAATTTATTATGTTTCACGGCGGTGCCGGCAACGGCTCCGGTAGCCGTGATCGTCTAGTGGTTAGGACCCCACGTTGTGGCCGTGGTAACCCAGGTTCGACTCCTGGTCACGGCAGTGTAGCGCACTGTCATGGCGGAGTATATTTTTTTATTTTTTCTTATTGATATTTCTACTAAATATTTAATTATATTAAAATAAAAAATTACATTTTTTGCGATCAATCTTTATCAAGCACTGTCACGGTGGAGTAAAATTTTTGGTCTAGTTCTCAATTTCGTTGTCTATATGTCCGTCCGTCTGTCTGTCTTCGTAACTTCGCGTAACGTACGTAACTTTTTCATATTAATTTTAAATATTACATTTTTTTCGAACAATTTTGTTTTAGAAAAAAAAAAATTCGATTTTTTTTCGAATTTTTTAAAATAAATACTTATTCCTTAGTAACCGACGTGTAAAAGTACCGTCACTTTTGACGGGTTTGTTCTTATTAAAAATTTAAATATATTAATAAAATATTTTTATTATATATTCTTCATCAAAATAACCAAAACTTTTTGTCAAAATGTAAATAATATTCTTGATATAAACCATCAAATGAAAATTTAAAAAATAAGAATAATTTTATTTGCGTGGGTGGACTAAAAATTATTCGATTGAAAAACAATTCCTAAATAAGAATCAAGTCTATTGATAATATGAAATAACAAGTTTTTTTTATTTTAAATATAATTTTCTGTAGTCTACTTGTGATGTGTGTGTTGTCAAGTGAGAAAATATTCTGACGAAACCAAATTAAACATCTGTGCTTAAATAATTTAAAAGTAAACAGTGCATTGTATTCAAATAATTTAAACGTCCTTACAAAGGTTAGAATTGCCCTATTATTAGAAGCAAAAGAAGAAGGTATATTATTGTCACTATTTTACGTCTGTTTCATAACTATAACTAAAAGTAAAAATAAAAAATAAGAAAAATAAAATAAAAAATCTGCTTTGTTCATGAAATAAATAAAATGGTTCAGCTCTTGAAGAAATGGTGAAAACGTGGTACAATAATCATCAATATGGTTTCAAGGAACAGAGTTAGATGTCAGAAATGAATATAAACAAAATTAGCGATATTGTGTATCATGGTATTTATTTATAATATTGTATTTACAATTTCAGTATAACAGATACCTCTGGCGAGAAAACTTAAGAACTCGGTGTTTAAATTCTAAAACATTGTTGATAAGTTATTTATTATTTTTAGTTATTTATTAAGTTTTTCTATTCAAGTTATTGAAACTATTACTAATATTGGAAAATATACAGAATGTAAGTACTTCTTTTGTAGCCTTAAAAAAGTCTCAAAAGCAATTTTTTGTGAATTAGTCATATTCGTTCTATCCGCTTTGAGAATTATTTAATGAATCATTAATTATTAAGTGTATTCGTCAAATGTTTAAAATCTGAAGAAATTTTTATTAAATAGATTCTTTGATGATACGGCACTACTTGAGTTGAACATTTAATCAATATCAAATTAATTTACTTTTGAGAATAATGTTTCAACTATTTTTAATCAAAGAGGCGAATTATAAATATTTTAACAAAGGTATATACATAATTAACGATATGCACTTTTCCATCATTAAAGTATTTTTTGAAAATTTCTCTACTGTCTCACTGTGGATGATTTTGTACAACGTATTAAATATGTACAACGGATGACTGCTCAATACAATAGTGTAAAATAATGTATTAACCTACAAACCTACATACATCTAAAGTAAGTCAACAAATTTTTTTATCATGCAGGAATATATTTTGACATTTTATATATTGAAATAAAATATATTATTTAAATACACTTTGTGGCACCATTTTATAAGTTAAAAATTAGAACACTTTGTTCTTACGATGCTAATTTTTATTTTTAAAAAATTCACATACTTTGGGAGCAATATTCACTTCCTTAGGACAAGAAATATACGTATTTACATGTACATTTACATAGTAATTTTCCGCTATGATGGCTTTAGTGATCACTTTACTGTAAATTAAGAGATTTATAAAGACGCATACACGTTTTCCATATAAATAGTTTCGTCTCTGCGATATTATACTTTATCTTAATTAATAATTATCCCTTCGTAGAAAAAATCCAGTAATTCTGTTCTCAGAACATACATAGAAAAATATTGTTAGAAATTTTTAGACAACCACGTGAATAAAATTGATATTTTCAAATGGTTTGAAACTGAGTAAATATATCTTAAGACTCCACAATATAATTTGATAAACTTTGACCCGGTTCCGGTTAATGTTATTGGATCACAATATTCGTTGAATGTCTAAATAAAATAAAGTTATCAATGGAAGATTACCAACTTGGCAGCTGCGGATGGAAGGTGACCGATAGAAGTCGGGATAAATAGCAACAAATACTTTATGACAGCAGATACAACCTTGATTGGTCATCAAAGATAGACAAGTACTTAATTAATATTGAAAGAAAGTATTAAGTAATATAAAATAATCCTAAAGTCGTAATCTAAAATTTTAATTTAACTACTCTATTGCGCAGACCCAAATTTTGAATACATACTTATCTTTTAAGACCCGGAGTGTAACAAAGATGAAATTTTCTTCCTCCCCCTTCCCTTCCCACTTCATCCCACTCCATGCCACTCCATCCTCTGATACATTTTATAAATAAATCTTACACGTTTGACCGATCTGATCCAAATTTTGTAGACTTTTTCTTTAGGACCCGGATGTTAACATAGGTGACATTTTCCTTCCTCTCCCTTAACAACCCTCTACTCCTGATATATTTTTCTAGCAAATCTTTACCGTTTGACCGATCTGACCCAAATTTTCAATACTTATTCTTTGCGACCCGGTGGATAACACAGGTGTCATTTCCGCCTTACCCCTCCCCCTGATATATTTTCCGTACGAATCAGTACCGTTTGGCAAATCTGATCGAAATTTTGCATACATATTCTTTAGAACCCGGCGGAAAACATGCCATTTTTTTATGAGAGGTTTAGAAAAACAATGAAACCTTTGTTTCCCCCCACACACTTATTTTCAACTTAATCCTTAACACGTGCAACGCCGGGTACGAATAGCTAGTAACTTATAAACTTAACCTAACGCTTAATATAACAAATCAGACGTGTCTTTAAAATAATTTAAATAATAATATTATTTAACGTTTTGGCAACATGCACGTACAGGCGCCACCTGGCGAAAGAGAAATTAAAGACCGCTTTTAAGTTGTACGGTTTTTACTAACAACAATGTGTGAGAAATTTGTGGTACATCTTAACTAACTAACTAACCTTCACACCGTTTCTTCGTGGGGGTAGGCAGAAAGGATTGAATGCCACACTCTTCTATCCTGGCACACCACTTTTGCTTCGGCCACATTCATACATCTTCTCATACAAGTTCTACGGTTGTTGCGGCTTTTAACAGGGCCATCCTCAAATAGTTGTAGTATCGGATCGTGCCAGGTCTTTCGCGGACGCCCTCTAATCCTGTTGCCTTCAACACTCGCCTCATATATTTTCTTAACCATTCTTTTCTCGTTCATACGTTCCACATGACCAAACCATCTCAGCACTCCTTTCTTTATTCTATCTACCACACTACAGCCAGCATTGCATTCGGGTCTAATTTGTTCATTCCTCACTCTATCGACCAAAGATTTTCAACCCAAGCGTTTTAGTGATCGCATTTCTACCGCACTCAGTCTACTTTTATTCCTCTTTTGCCAATTCCAGGCTTTACTTCCATACATCGGGTCATTATGTACCTCTAGTCTTGCTCCCTTATTGGCCATAATTGCATTTAGAACACCATTAACTTTGTTGCTCGCAGTTACTCTCCTTTCGATAGCATTCTCAGTCTTGCCGTCTCTACTAAACATGCTTCCCAAATACATAAACTCGTTCACTTGTTCTAAGCATTCATTGTTTACAATTACATCACACTTAGTCAGACTCTTGTCTTTCTCGAATACCATCACTTTCGATTAGCTGACATTCATCAGAAGTTCACTCAGCATGCATACATCGGACATCCTGGAAACCAGGCACTGCAGATCAGCTTCACTGTTAGCCACTAATACTGCATCGTCTGCGTAAAGTAGGCAGGATATGGTGGGGCTGTCCATTTTCGCTCCAACTTCTAGTTCCTTCAGTTCTTTCATACAATTATCCATACACAAGTTGAAAAGCCATGGTGACATTACGCATCTTTGTTTGACACCTTTTGGTATATCAAAATATGATGTGAATGCCCCATTAATTCTCACCCAAGCACTACTTCCTTCTACAGGGATGCAATCGCCTGTATGAGTTTACTCTTCACCCCGTATTCAGACAAAACCTTCCATAACTTTCGTCTTATCACTCTTTCATACGCTTTTTGGAGATCCACAAAGGCACAAAAAAGTTTTTGGTTCTTTGCCAAAAACTTTTCCGTTATCTGGCGCAGTGAGAAAATCTGGTCCATGCATCCTCTTCCACTCATGAACGCTCTTTGTACATCCCACACTTTAGTGAAGAAATGTATGAGAGTAATGGGAATGTGAGTGAGGATTCCTTTGAGGCGTCCAATGGATGTATGAATGGTGTTGACAATGTGAATGAGATAACTGTGGAAGAAATCAAAGGGGTATTGAAGCACATGAAGAATGGCAAGGCTGTGGGTTATGACAATGTTGCTGCCGAGTACATTAAGAGTGGTGGTCCAGTAATACTCACTGGGTGGCTTCATAGACTCTTCAACTAATGTTTAGAGGGCAGCTACACTCCTAAGGATTGGAAAAGAGCTGTTATCATGCCTCTATATAAAGGAAAAGGGTCGCGAATGGACTGCGCGAGCTATCGGGCCATTAGCCTATTGAGCTCTGTTGGAAAACTGTATGCGAAAGAGTGAGATTGATAACGAAAGAAAAAAATTGTTGCTGTTTTTTAAATATATAATAATTATATATGTTGTAAATAAAAAGGTCACTATACACATTATTGAAAAGTTGAAGAGCGTAGTATGTAAATATTAATTTACAATATGAATAAAATAACGTGGAACACAAATGCATAAAATCATTTAATACTCAAAAACTTATATGCTTAAAACGCGATTTACTTCACATTTTATTACATGCTTTTATTTAACTCCTTTGTCTGTTTGTTGTTTGTTTGTGTGGTGGAATCTTGTAATTGATTTTTCACCAACTTCCCGACTAGCTAGAGCTCTGAAACTTTAAACACTTACGTAAAGTAGATGAATACACATTATTAAATCATTTTCGACATGATTTGGTTAGTATTTTGATTAAAATTAATAATTTTACATTAATATTGAACATAAAAAGCCTACGTAGCTTCGAAATTCATCAATATTATATGAAAAAATGCTCCGATTTCAAATTTATTAATTTTAGCCGGCAGAATCTTTAGGTGTTGGAAGAAAATGTAAAATAAATAAATTAGGGTTATGTTGAATTTAGATTTGTAATATCTCTGGATAACATTGCTTTAGAAAAAACGGTTTGACAAAAATAACGTTCAACATTTATATTCAAAGAGTGTTGGTTCATAATGTGTTTAACATTTGGTTACTATAAGGGTGATGTTAAAAAATCGATTACGTAATTATGCAAAGAAAGCATATAAAAGCATGTCTTCAATAAAAATTGATTTACTTGTTTTATGTATTTAATGACTTTTTAACAACTACAATTTTTTTTTTTTGTATATAACTAAGAAATTTAAAAAAAATTTGCGAAAATTCAGTTTACCGTGACATTTGAAATTCCCATGACACATAATATTTTTATTAAATAATATGCTCATTTTATATTTTTAATTAAAACGTGCATTTCTTAATAGCATTTCAGATATTAGAGTTTCCGCTTAATTGCATTCCGTCATTACTATGCATACACACACTCTTCGTGTTAATATTCAATGAAATATGCCACCAAGCAAATTAAAAAATATATAATGAACTTTTTCATTGAAATATTTTTTAAATGAAAATTTTATAAATTTAATTCGATTGAGATTTCATTCTAATGGTTTACATAATAATTAAAAATGGACCCGAGATATAAAATAAAATAAAATTCAAACCCAAACATTATTTTTATCAGGGTCACGATTATGTAAGATTTTTTATCAGTAGCTCTCACATCTATATAATTATTGTCACAAGCTTCTAAAATCGGAATAATCGGAGGTTTCCAAATAGTTTAGAATATTATAGAAAAATGTTGGTCGAATATGCGAGTATAAACCAGAAGTTTCGAGAAATCGGATCCTTATAAATTGCGTCGTGGCCCGAGTATCTGTACAGAAACAACGACCACTTTACAATTCTGTTTTATCTACATGGCGGTTATTATACACTTAATATTTGAGGATTAAACTATGTTTTCTTAATTAATATTAGGTATATACATTTGAATGGGAATTTCCAAATGAAATTTTATCATTCTGTCTACCTTACGTTTGTACGAATAAATCATTGCGCAATCGAATGAAAAAAATATAATGCTTAAATATAATGTCAGTCTTAGGTCAGTACTTCGTAAAAAACAAATATTAATTCCCAAAACAGTTAAGTATTTTTAAAATAATTTACTTGCTTAGAAAATAATTTTCAAAATTCATGACTCATCAAAAGATTAAAAACAGAAATAAATTCTCAGAAAATTTGGCATTTGCAAACACTTTTTTAATTATAACACCCCTTTCAACTGTTTTATAATGACACTTTAAGAGCTTGATACAAAAGAATCTTTTCACCGCAAAACAATGCGTCCGCATTGGCGATGTGAATCGTTAAAAAAGCACCCAGAATTTGTGAGCTCAGGGGATGCCGAAGGCTATGGCGGCAATCACATTCCAGGGTGAGTTATGAGGAGGCTTTCTTCAAGATAATTGCTCGGAAAATGCTCCGGCTCTGGAGCCTACCGAGAAGCGCGCAATAAGAAAGGTACAACGACGGCTGACTTGTGAAGAATGAATCGCTTTATTCTCAGTCAGATACGATTTGGTCTTTTGTTTCAAAATATCAATACTGGAATTTCGTTTCAAAAATTATTTTGCGAGCACTTTAGTTAAATTTGACATTTCATGAGAGCCTCCAAAAATGGGCATTATAAAATGAAACGTTGAATTAATATATATGACTTTTAAATTAACAATAATTATTTAAGACGGCATATTTAATACAAATTCAACTCTTTACATTTTTTGAAGATAATGTGGGTTTGTATGATTTATTCAAATCATAATGTTCTTGTTAGACTACAATATTTTTAAGACTTTAACATACATAGAATTTTTTTTAATATAAAAGTAATAAAGTTATCATTATTTAAAATAATTAAGAAAATATAAGCATTTACTTTTTCAGTAAAAGTAAATAGTTTTCAATGTATTAGAAGTCACAAAAAGTCGAGTTACGGAATATTTATATGATCATACACAGAATGTGTTTTCTTATGAGTAAAAAATCAACACTATGCAGATAAAACTGTACTGACATTATTAATAAATATAAAATAGGTATTTATAAATATTTATTCGTTAAATTTTCAAATTATTACTATAACTTCTTCAAAAAATAATTTTGTTGTGACATTATTAATTCAATTCTGTTTTCTTTTTTTTCTTTGCTTTGCTTTGAAAAAAAAAACTTTGTTTTCATTGCTTCTATATTATAAATATCAAAAAGTTTCAAGGCCAATGGATCCTTCGCCAGGATACAATGTATACTAACTTATTAAATATGTTTATGTTTATTTATATGGCGTTATATATATTTATATATGTTAATTTATATAGCGCCGTTTTTGCGTCAAATCAAAAACAAAGTTTTCTTGTTAGTATACATTGTATCCTGAAGAGGGGACCATTGGCCCTGAAACATATTGATATTTTCAATATAAAAGTGGTGAAAATAAAGTATATTGTTATTAATTATATTATTGTAACTAATACGATCCTATTTTTTCATAATAAAAATTTACATATTACATCAAACTGTGACACAAATTTTAGCGCATGACAAATGAGTAATATCACCAAAGATTTGATGGTAAATCATAATATTTTTATGCTCCATGACCAACACAATTATATCCTTTAGCAATGTTTACATAAAAAAATAACACATAAGAATGTTTACTTGATATTAGACATATAATATAACCGGAATCATGTTTCGGTTGGACGTGTCTGTCTCTAACATATTCCTCCACTCCTGCCTATTCTGCGACATAATTTTGTGCGTTGGCTTTCATGGTCTGGGTGTCAATTGTTTAATGAGGTTTAAGACGAGTTCTTGTGTAATACATAATAACATTATCCATATATAGTACTATTAACACCTACTTCTGCTTGTGTTATCGCTAAATATTATAATACCTTACCTTTAGTGTATTTAAAAGCCCTAAAGGACGTTAGAATCGTGTAGATTTCGTGTATGCGTGAAATTGTTTTTTTTACATTTTCTTCTATTTCCAATGATAACCAATTTTTTTGTTATACTATTGATAGAAACGGCGTCACCTTTGTAGAGTTTCATAATGATCTTCGTTAAGGAATATTTAGAAAAATAAACACTACTATAACTCTGCTTGAATTAATTGGCTTAGGCCCGGTTGTTTCAAATTCGATCAAAGTAAGCGTAGAGTTTAAACTGAAATTTTACGTTCTCCACCAATCAGACGATCCGTTTTCGTAAAAATCTATGCTTTTATCGACCGCTTACTTTGATCGAACTTGAAACAACCGGGCCTTAGAGATTTCCATCCAATTTCTCAAATATAAAATAATTGACACAGGTCTATCTTGACCAAATGATGAAAGGTACAGATTCTCTCGAAACTCGATTAGTGTTAATAAACTCGAATATAGCTATAAAAGCATACATTTTTCAAAATTATCCTATTTTGAAACAATATATCAGATCAGGTTGGCTAATGATTCAGGCTGAGGTCCAAGGTACCAAGTCAATTTATTACAAAATTTTGATGGAAAAATGATGAGAACTACAGGGATTATGTCCCATATGATACATCCCATGTATAAATTAACTTTTTATTGAAGGGGATGTTTGCTCTACATGTAATAAAACATCATCTTCATGAACTTCATCGTCCCTCCTAATCCCACACAATCTACTCCCGACACAAATTCATGATTAATACTCTCAAAGCGATCGATCTTTTTCGCACCCTCGAATTGGATTCCCAAAATCCCAAATTGGTTCAAGAAAAACAAATAGCTATAATAAAGGAAAAAATAAATGATTCTGTATCTATATTAAGTGTACCAATTGGGGTTTATTTCTTATCGTAGTATCCCTACTGAATAATAAGCCATATGAGTATTGATTACCTTATTTCTCCATTAAATTGTAATTTATTTATATATTTTTAGTCATAAAGGTATTTTTATTTTCACCCTAAAATACACTGCTAAATCATGAATAATAAAAATTATGTTGTTTTGTTTGAACAATGAAAATACGTTTATAAAAAAAATTGACTACTTTTTACGTTAAACGTTTGAACAACCTGATGGTAAAATACAATTCACCAATCGCACCGTAGATATGATAAATATTGGATATTTATTTATCACATCTACGGATATGAAAAATATCCGATATCGCAGTCGGGTATTTATCATATACAAGTTAGACAGGGTACAGACAAGTTGTGACAACGTTTCGGTCCAAAACATCTACTTGTGGTGTTAACATACGCAAACTATTATTTCTTCAAAAATGGCATATGTATATGTAAAAGGTTCTCTGAAAAATTCTTTATTTAGTCATCAATATTGATAATATTCTCCATTATAGCGGTAAAGACGTGATTTTTATACTTCATTACTATCCTGGGAACAGGCCTACATGTCCGGTGAATATGGAGGGTGAGGATGGCATCGTAACGGTGATGTTTTTGCCCAGAAGTTTTAAAATATTTGTTCCATTTTTTCACACCAAAACACTTTTTGACAGTCAATAAAAGCGTTAGCACCTAACACGACTATCAATGTCAAGATAACAACTATCAATGTCAAGGAACAAGTTTATCAACAAGTATAGACAACAAACATGTGTGACAGTATTTTAAAATATCACCTTAATCTTTGCCCCCTTACCTTAGATCAATTAGAAGCATAAAGACTCGACAAGGGACTTCTACCCTTTCCCGTCAGCTTCGGTACAAGTTGAGCAGTAAAGGCCCAATCATTCTTTAAACTATATATTTTGCTGTTTATCCCACCTCAGTCTCTGGCGATGCCCGCCTATCCTCCAGCGCAGCCCAGAAGATAACATCTTAGTAGTCGCTCTTCTGGTAATCGCAAGATGCGTCAAAGCCACTTTAATTGAGACCTTTACATGTATAAAAGTAGCGGGTATACTCCGAGGGTCTCTCTTTAGTCAGTACTCATAATTCCAATACTCATAAGGTCCAATAATTATACTGTATTAAGATATTTCGGCAGCCAGGTTCATGATTTCAAAGATTTGTAAACAAATAAGCTATTATTGATAATAGTCAATAGACACGAACATTTATTGTATCATATTCTGCATTCGTACTAATTTATTTTCGCTGGAGAGTTTCACTCGTCTGTCATAAGACCTGTACGTCGTTTGTCTATCGCACGGATTTACAGTTTGCTATTGCCACGGAATGGCAATCAGAAGGAATAGCGCATTATACGAATCCCTTGTAACATGTCACAACATTATCGTAGGATCTGGAACGGTCTATAATTATCTACAATCTTCGGGAAACTTCTACAACATTCGAGAAACAAAAAGCCTAGAAGCAACAAAAACCTTCTCCTAATCACTAGAATAATCTGGGAGGTTCGATAATTCAGTTTTTGATATAAATTGGATCTATGCCTTCGTTGAGAGTTCTTTTTTTCACAGTTCGTTCAGTGCGAAGTACGCGCGAGGCGACGGCCGGGTTGGCCAGTCGGAGCGATCATTGAGCGAAGTAATCGGGCGGAGTACCTAACAGGCAATTTGAATAAATTCAACAAATACTATGTGCGAGAACGGTATATCATAAGAATTCCTTACTACTCATGCCACGTGACACTATCATGTGAAAACAGACTCGACTAGGCAGTCGGGACGCAATTTATAACAACTCGATTTCTCGAATCTTCTCATATATGTATTCGGGTATTCGAAATATTCTTATATAATTTAAACAGTCTTCAAACCCTCGACCGAGTGCAGTTTTTAAGATTATAAAATCTCGTATCACAATCTACAATGTGTTATTTGGTAAAAATCCTAATCTAGTTTAGAGATTTTCCATTAACTATTTTGCCACCAACAAACTGATAACGATATTCCTTTTCATCCGTTTACTTAAGTCTGCGTTCAGTAGAAAATTTCAGACGTGTCGCGTAAATTGGATAATTTCCATTACGACTCATCGTTAATCTCAAGGAACATTAAGTTAATGCTTTGTCGTTTACCGTTAAAACATTTTTTATGCAACAACATTTAAATATCAAATGCTTTTGTAAATAATTGCCGGTTAGCTTAAGGGCGTAATATATCTACGATGAATTTGTAATTTGAATTTGTAAAATATGTAAGAACGATGAAAAAATAATGTTCTAAACGAAATAAATATGAGAGATTAACTAATAGCGCGTGCCGACGTAAGAGTTTCTTACGAGATTTTTAAATAGAGACGATATAAAAATAAAATAAAATATAAATCTACAGTCTCTGCATGGTTAAACGTCGAGTTTTTCTGTCAAATAAAGATTTAAAGAGTCGAGGTCTTGTGAGATCTAGATCAACTAAATCCGTGAGATATATTTAAGTATATCTCATTCCATAGATATGGGCCATTTAAAAATATAGAATAATTATGACCAAACACAGTGATATTTTTAATGTTTTATATAGGTACTATTATAGATCGACCAACGTAAATTGGCGAGCGACGATCGTGGAACTGAAATCCGCGCCGACCACATCCCTCGCCGTGTCAATCAGTTTAATACGAAACACAATATCTGATATTTTAATTTCCAACATACACTGAATCATTATATACGAATCATCCTGTCCGAGGTGGTGCAAGAACAATTGCGAATGGAGTATTTAAGTTTCGCGAAACTGAAAAGGCAAAAAAATAGACCTGTATAATCTCTGAGATTTGGATATTGCTCTCGCGTGATTCTTAATAGAACTCTCGGCTTTCTTAGCCGAGATTCAACTATTGTACCTTGCTTCACTCTTTTTGTACGAAAAAACCTCAGTCCATGGACCATCAATCTTCCGGTCGTCAGTCGTGTGATTTATAATCAGCATCAGTTGAGACGGAATAAACTAATGTAATTGAATATCTTATGTTTTTTTTACTTCTCAGTTTAATAGTTTGAGGTATCATGCGACTCTTGAATTCAGTGGATACAAAACTAACTTCTCATTACTAGAGTTCTGGGTTCGATTTCCGGTGAGGTCAAAATACATCTATATGATCAATTTTAATTACGCACAAGGTCATGTGAGACAAAATTGAATTAATAAAAAGACAATTTGAAATTCTTTTATATAAAACAGTTACATATTAAGAATTTCCGTACCCTTCATATGTATTCATAAATGAATTAGAAAAAGCGAATAAAATCCCTGAATTTTAAAGAAAATTTTTGAAGAATAACATTGATGTTCTCCGGGTATTCCCGATTTCCCAAGGTGTTCGCCCTTTCGTTCGGAGTATTTATCTTCTTACACCTACTCCCTTTAATTTCATCTCTTCTCCCGTAGAACAACAGAAAAAACAAATTCAACGCGAATAATTCCAACCAACTCATGCAATAAATCAAAAAATCATGTCGGTTATTTGAAGTTTTTATGTATTCCATTTTGTGCGTATTTGTAGTGTATATGATGCAAGAATTAACAAAGAGATAAAGGATTAAGTCGTTATACCGTGAAGTTTTATTAGTAATGGTGTGTGAGAAAACAAGTTAGGCAACTATTTGTCGATTGTATTCCAATTTTAATTAAAAATGGATTTATATATCCTGGCGTCACTAGCGTGCATTAACTCAAAGATTTTTAGAATTGAGAGTTATTTGAAAATTGAATAAAATTTGTTTCATTCACATTTCATTATTATTATACATTAGCTGTTCATACCCGGGATCGCGTGGGTTAAGGATTAAGTTGAAAATATATTTGTGGGGGGAAACAAAAGTTCCATTGTTTTGCAAAATCTCTAATTAAAACAATGTTTCCATTTAATCAAGCCTGGGATAAATAGGATATCCAGGGGACAAATGTGGCCTATTTTTCCGCCGGGTCCTCAGGATTATGTATGCAAAATTAGGTCCGATCGGTCGAACGGTACAGATTTGCACAGAAAATATATCAGGGGGAGGAAAGGCGGTAGTGCCGCCTATATTACCCGCCGGGTCTTAAATAATGAGAATGCAAAATTTGGGTCCGATTGGTCGAACGGTACAGATTAGCATGTAAAATATATCAGGGGGAGAGGGGGGGTTACAGGGGAGGTGTTTATACTGCCTATATTACCTGCCGGGTCCTAAATAATAAATATGCAATAGGTATTCGCGTCAAACAGTACAGATTTGCATAGAAAATATATCAAGGGGGGGGGAGTCAACTGGGGGGGGAATATCTCTTTTGTTATTCGCCGGTCTTAGAAAATAAGTATGCAAAATTTGGGTCCAATCGGTCAAACGGTACAGATGTATATGGACATTATATCAGGGGAAGGGTGGAGGGAAAGCGGAGGAAGGAAATGTCGTCACCCACCGGATCCTTAAGAATGCGTGTTCAAAATTTAAGCCAAATCGGTCAGGGGGAGAGGGTGGGGTAAAGGGTGAGAAGGAAATGACGCCTTTATTACCCGCCTGGTCCTAAAGAAGGTACAGATTTGGATGGAATAAATATAAGGAGCGGGGTGGGGGGTTAACGAGAAGGGGAGAAATGTCGTATTTTTTATCTGTCGAGTCCTAAAGAATAAGTATGCAAAATTTTGGTCAAATAGGTCGAACGGTACAGATTTTCATTGAAAATATATAAGAGGGAGGGATAAATACGCAAAATTTGAGTTAGATTGGTCAAACAGTGTAAATTTGTATAGAGAACAGACAGACAGACAGATATTGAGTTTTATAGGTATAGATGTATATAAATCTATAAAATTTCAATGTCTGTTATTATATCTGTCTACGTTATATAGGAAATGTCCTCTCTTCTGTTTTTGAAACTTCCAAGTATTTTGAATTTGTTCCAAATGAGTGTATAAAAAAATAACCCATAAAAAACAAGTTTTTATTATAATCCCTTTCTCATTTACTAGTTGAAACAGGTTTCGCGCCTTCTTCACGCGTCGGGCTCGAGTCGGGCGACGCTACGAGTTAAAAGAAAGGGTGTAATAAAAACCGTTTAAATTACGAAAAATCCAAAATTATACTATAATAATTTTTTAAAAATTTACTAAAATTTGTTAAATTGTTAAATCACGGGAAAAGGGTTAAAAAACGATCCAAAGTTTTTTCGACAGACAAGCCGACAGGCAGGCAAGCAGACGCTACGAGTTAAAAGAAAGGTAGTAAAAATCAGTAGCATCTCATGACGATACCATAACGTTTTTAAAATATTTATAAAATATATATTTATTTTAAAATATATATTATTTTTAACTGAATTTATTCAAATAAAGTTAGTTTATATTTAGTAGGTTTATAAACTTCGATATAATTGCCATAAGGATAAAAAAGATTTATTGATAAAAGGTGTTAGTCATATTGTAGCCGGTGTGCGAAACTCGCGCGTGGAGAAGCGCGGCCAAGAGACTACCTGAAATGACTTCGGAAATGGCAAGTGGTACTCAACCGGCGCAGCGACGGAAGGGTGTGGTAGTAACTCACTCTGTGAAATCGTATTACTTACGTAAACTTCTTAATAAGTGATTCACCCTTCCCTCTCCACCCAACCGACATCACGTCGCACCGCACCGCGGGGTCGGCCGCTTTATCATTAAAATAATGCCGATCTAGATGGCGAAAGTGTAGGGGCGAAATGCGCTCACAAAATGGCCACGCGTGTTGTATGTATCATCGGTAATGTTGTTTGTTTGTTTTCTCGCGCCAAGGACCCCGGCGGCCATGTGACCCCCCAGGAGCAGTGAGCGCACTCCCGTCCCCGCCAGCCCGCCAGCCCGCGCACCATGCCGAGGGCCCGGCCGCTCCCGGCGCTGGTCGGCCTGCTCGCCGCGCTGCTGACGCTGCTGCTGACGCTGCTGCCGACCGCCACTGCTCAGGACTCCGATACTAGTAAGTGGCGTGCCTTTATCTGATAGGCCTTTGTACGTCACACCACTTTTGAGTGTGACGTACAAAAACGTGAGGTCTAATCGAATTAAGTGCTTTTCACATTCTCTGTCATCTGATCCTTGGAGTTGTAAAGCGGACCTCTAAATGACAGCTAAAATTGTTGCTAAATTTTTCCTGTCATCATTCGTTTGTACGCTTAGCTTAAGCGCAACTAAAAATATCTACGCGAACTCATTATAAAGTTTATATTGTCTGTATAAAATTTATGTACATGCCGTATATACGAGGATGTCTATATGTACGATGTTTTACGCTTCTTTTTTACAATACAACAATGCTTGAATATATCTTAAAAATGACTCAAATTAATCAATCAGCGAGAAAAGTAAAAAAAAACAACACGTGCACCAACACGTAAAAAAATTCGTGAAAAGTCTTGCTCGATCAATCACTAATCATAATCACCATCGACTAATCAGATAAAAAGAGCATTCTTTTTTGAAGAATTTGCTTATCGATTGTCGTGTATGAGAAAATGTATGAAAGTGTACGAAGGACCGATCGGTTATTTTTGTATTCAAGATTTTTAAAAACTCGAACTTTACGGATTTTGATTACTCCGGACAAAAAATATTTACTAACCTAATCTAATCAGAAATATTTTTTGTCCGGAACGATCGTATCCGCAAAATTCATGTCTGGATAAAACCTGTCCGTAAAAATCTGGTTACCACGAAGGAAAGTTATATATCGAACTACATGATATAGCTCTCTATTTATTTCGTGATAGTAAGTTGGTTAGTAAATTTGTTACAGATATATAATATAATTTTATTCTAACGATATAATTTTTAATATAATAAACAAGAATTTACTTTTTTACCACTAATTTTTTGAAAATAACATCGTGTTTCAACTTCATAGTTGAAACATGTTGATATTTTTAACAAATTAGTGGTATAATTTTAAATTTGGTTCAATTTAACATTATAATTACGTTAAAAACTTTGATTATTTTAATTAATTTGTAAAAAAGCTGTACTTTAATTTCACAAGTTCATTTACTGTACTATACTCACCGCTGGTACTGATTGAAGAAGTTTTTAAATTTAACCGAATTAGCAAATTTTACCTGACGAAGCATAATAACTACCTCTGAATACTAATAGGTAATTACCAAGCTTTAGTATTCAACAAGGTAATGCGGGATCAAAACTATAATTTCTGGCAGAACCAACTTTTAGGAAGGTGCTTTAATTCCAATCTACAGAATTGATGATGTATTTTACAACCTAGACAATGTTTTGTACAAAATAATATAGTCTGAATTTTCACCCGTGCAATAATGAAAGTAAATCTTATCTCCTAGTAATGACAAGTATTTTTATTATATAAGTTAATATACTTTGAGATTCATTCGCAATCTATATCTTCTATTCATTTAATACAGTCGTACTGGTTAACATTTTTATATTCTGCTTGGTTTGCATAATCACATGGTCCACGAGGAAACCAAAAGATATAGGTATATAATTTTTTTTTAGATAATTATGTTTTACTTTATTAAACCGATATTGTCAATAGAATACCGCAATGTTTATCGTATGATGATGACAGATACATCATATGAGGAAGAAGGAAGCTTTCATTCGATTAGAAAAAATTAAAGATTAAACGATATACATGGTAATAACGAGAAAGTAATACGGCAACAACAAAGAACAAGTTCTTAACTACATTTCTTAGACATACTTGAGAACTTCTAAGACATTAGACTGAGACATCAGAGGAGAATGTCTACAACTCAAATACAATGAAAAGAGAACTAAAAGCATATTTTATGTTTGCCCTATAAATAAAACAAAAATATAAACTTTAAGCTCAAAATTATATTTTACTAAATTATTCTCAGACGTATTACTATGTACGATAGTGAAACATAGGCTTTATAACTAGCAGAAGAATGTAAACTACATAAATATCAGGTAGGGGAAATATTCCTAAATTTTTTTAGAGCTTAACGAGAAAGTAATTTTTTTTTAACTTTAACTCTTTTTTCAAAGAGTTAGAGTTATAAAACCGTTATATTTACTTACCATTGATCAAAAATTTAAAATAAGCTAGTCTCATTACAGGACCACAGACATCCGCTATTTGTGAAAATTGGAGACCTTTATTCTAAATTTTACACAACTAGGATTTTTTTCTACTCAGCCGCAGTTTATCTTGTATTTTCTATTCAATAATTATTTTTAGGAAGCAATATTTGGGTCCACGCCCAAAATGTTCAATTATAAAATACATACCTAAAATAAAGAGTAGCTTGGTGGTCTTGTGGTTAAGACACTCGCCTCGTGATCCAAAAGTCGTGGGTTCGAACCTCACTCCGGACAAGTAAGTTAGTCCTATTTTCATAACACAAGCATTTAGTTTAGTTTGAAAATAGTTATAATATTGATGTGACACGTATTCCGTGTTCGCAAATCTATTTAAAAAAAATAATAACTATTTATATCCCATTTTTTCTGACTAAAAACTTTAATCCTCATCGCAATCAATAAAATAAATAAATAACAACCCAATTTTTCTTACTACTCGATCAATCAAGTATCGGGGTATATATGTAAACAGCAAGACATCGAATATACCCTTCTCAGGTAAAAATTGCGATGTAAACGTTCAGAATCATCAAAATTCCTGTCTTTCATGAAAAATGACTCGCGTACCTCCGTGGAAAATATTTTCATTCGTCATGCTACGAGCCTGAAAACGTTTCACGTATAGTTGAGAATATATGAGAATTATGCATACTTAGTTCTCAGCCTTTTCTGTGTTTTGCGCCAAATTTTCTCGGAAAATTATACCTACCGTGACGCATGACATCCTACAGAACCGATTTCCATTTTATTTTAATGTACCAACGCAACATGCATAAATATGTGGCTGTGTGTGTGGACTGCCTTAGAATAATATGAACCAGCACGCCAATGTATTCCAACAGAAATATGTTTACCGTTGCTGTTGTATTTTTATTGCTTTCTTTAGTATATCCTGAATACAATATGAGTATTGTCCTTCAAGATTTGATCTAAGTAATAATTTTTTTATATTTGATAGGATTTTGTTATAGAAGTTGTTGTTACAAAATCCAGAATTTACTCTTTTATATAAAAAAGTAAATATAAAATATTAATTTTGGGAAATAAAACTACTTGTGGCGAATAGCGCATACAAGCAAAAAAAGCTGTATGTACTATACTTAATATTCTGGGAAAAAATATCAATTAAGTAATCGTTTTCTTATGAAAAAGATGATTAAAATTCTAGCCCAAATTTGTGGCCACAGCTAGAGTTTTACGAAATTCGTAATTTTCGACTGCTTCTGTATACAACTTCACATCAATACTTCTCATATTTTACTTACTTGCTCGCATCACATTTGTTTTTAAATCTGTAAGAAAGTCTCACTGAACTGAATATTTTCCTACTGAAGCCGAATTATATTTGCGTTAACTTTACGTTTTCGAGTTGTTTGTATTTGGCAAGTAAATTGCTCATACTATAGCGTGTTTCTTCGAAAGGTCTAATTGTCACTGTTGCTAATTCCATACTTACTGACATAATGTTTTATATATTTATATTCCAACTGTTAATTTGTTTTGATAATCATCTACTTATAAAGTGACGTTGTTTCAATCGATTATTATTCTTATTCAAATTATTGAGTTCATTAATTACAATTTATAGTGTAAAATCAATACGTTTCTGTATTATAAATTATGTTATGGTATTTTGTTAAGAGAGTTCCTTTACTGTAAGTTTTTGAACATTTTTATGCAATTTGGAATACTTTTATTCACGCCATCATAAAATTTTGGATTGATCTTCATTTTCTAGGTAATCATTTGTCAGTAGCAGCATGCCTACTGCATACCGCTGCAAACCACTCAGATAGATATAAAAAAGTTGACAAAATTTCTCATTTGTTTTTATGTACGTAAATATAAGATAATATGAGATATCTATGTACGATATATGTATAATACGAGTATATGAGATATCTGGTTTCAAAATATCTATTCGCACAATATTTTGAGAAATGCTTCGTACTATATTTAATTCAGAATTCTATTTTAAATATTATTCATAACTACGTTTCCTTCTCCTTATCATCAGTAACAATTTTAATGATGTTATTTCCTTAGAAAAGCTCCTATATATATTTTAAACAACCAAAGGGTATCATTCTACCATATTCAATAACGGTGACAACAGGAGGTAAATATTTAAAAAAAATATTACACAATCTTCCGCGATATGCACGGTTTCATAGATTAAAACACATGTTATTCCAATTAATAATTCCATTTAATTCTAAATATACCACATTCGTTTTTATCTTTTTTGTGGACTTTATGTGGACTTCTATGTCACGCTGTCAAACAACAATTCCCCGCCCGCTCACCTTTTATACAACAAGCTGATTTCGCAATGCCTCGAGAACGTTCTACTTATTTCTATATTTATTTATTTATTATACAAATTTTTTCATATATGTAGTAGTTTCTCCATATTTCTGGTGATTATGAAAATAGCCCAGTTGATCCTAGATTTATGTGGATCATTCTATATGATGCTTATGATAATACGCAGTTAGACTCGACAATAAATTAATCTAAACTATACCAGGACACAGGTAAATACAAATATTTTTTTTGTTTTTAAATTACTTACAACAGAATCTGCTATTATCTACTCAAAATCTATCGAAATTAATATGCATTCGGGGTGACATATGTTTTTAAATTTTAGAGATTGTCTAAATGAAAATATTTTTGCAGATAGGAGGAATTGAAATTAGATAATTTTATCATTTGCATTTTATATGAATATAAATATTTAAAAAAAAAAAATATTTCATTTGAAAAATGCTGTCTCGGGGAGAACAGACTATGACAAACGACTTGAACCGACAGCTCTAATAGAAAACGAATTCCTTAGCATTCGCATTATTGGATTTACGTGCCGTAATTCAATTTATATTATTCTCACTTCACTTCAGTTAATGTCATAAAATGGTCTTCCAGTCTCGTGGGCAAAACCTCATGCACATTTCCTTGCAAAGAAAAATGAGTTCAGGAGCATTAAATTTAAACTGGATCCCCCAATGATTGGATTGTTTTATTTTATGGTCGCATTGGCGTGATATCATTTTATAACATTAATTCTACTATTAACACTGAAATGACACTATTTCTAATTAAATAATTTTACGCTCATTAAAAATTCGAGTATTACATTAAGATCGTTTGACATATTTATGTACTGAAATAAAACGGATTTTTTATGCGAACCTTATGGATGTATTGAGTAATGATTCTCGACGTATGCCCTTGATTATCGCGGATAGAAGACGCTGTGATATGACTTCAACGTAACGTCGAGATTTGTAACTCAGTACATCGAAACGATTCGTGTAACGTGTAGCAGACGGTAGTTCGAGCATGAAATACACGTTTTCCATAGATTAAACTTTGAATATTCGGTATTGTCTCGAAAACTGCTACTTGTCGTATGTCGTACCATAGAACTCTTCTTCTTCTTCTTTTAATACTGTATGAAGGCCATTGGGGCCTGCTTATGCAGAGTTTTCCTCTTGTGATGTGGACTCCTAGCTGCCTTTCCATATTTTTGGGGGTTTTCTTCTCTGTGGTTTTCCATGTAGGGCAAGATGAAGTAGTTTTTGGGAGTTCATTATTTCCACATGATCTCTCCATTACCTTCTTCTTTTTCTCTCCTATCTGACTCCCGTCTAGGGAAATATTACATAAACACAAACTAAACTTTATTTTAAATTTGCTATTTTTTGTGTTAGTTTTATAAAATGCTAAGATTTATTCATGCTGCTCTATGAATTGGAATTCTGGACGTTTAAAGTAGCCAGTATCATGTACACGATGTCCTTGAGACCTGGCTGTAACGATGTGTGCTTAATAACTCCTGGGTTGACCACCTTACCAACGAAAATGTAGTATATTCTTGAATAGGTCAAGAGAACAAAAATTTAATGAAAAAAAGCTGCATACTTCGGACGCATTCTCCGCAATAAAACATATGATCTCTTACAACTTATCATGCAGGGAATCAAAAAAAGCGGCAGAATTGAAAATAGAAAGAGGTTTTCATGGCTGTGGAACTTGAGGAAGAAGCTCACTGTCCAAAATAACGGAAACCCCATACACATTTGACAAGAAGACGAAAATGATGAATATATTAATAAACTAGCTATAACCCGACAACAACGACGGACTTTTCATTTTTGAATATAAAAATTCGATTAAGTCATTAAGTATTTGTTATTATGTATAATTTTTGTTTTCCCAAACAAAACAATGTATTGGGAAAAAATCTAAAATGAAAACTTTTATGTGTAGGTAATATTTGAAATCATACTAATTTTGAAAACGGAGTTGCTGACAAACGGACGACAACGAAATTATTTTATATTTTCTCGAGTTTTCACGGCCGTTCAGAATCTTCTGTGTATAGTTTTTTGGGATATTCTACCATGTATATGTGACCTCTCTGGCCAACATTTCGGATCCCATTGTAAATTGTAAATTATAATTTCTCCAGCCCTGATGATGGACCCTGCAATGGGACCCGAAACGTCGACCAGTGAGGTCATATATACACGGCAGAATATCCCAGAAAACTGCATACGGAAAAAACGAAATTATTATTATTGGATTGGATATAAAGTTCTAAAACTTTCTAGAACTTTGTATAATATGTAATATAGTTTATATACTAAAGTTGCTTACAAAAAATTACGGGCGGATGACAGGCGATGAAATTATTATATTTAATAAGTTTTTTATAAATAATAAGATAAATAGTAAATGATTCACAAATGCATCACATATCCCTTTACAATACGCGAAATATACTATTTTTTAGTTATTTTAATAACAATCTCTCAAATATAATTTACTCGAAGTTTTTTTCGAATTTATTTCACCTGAAAATATCATAAAGGATGCTCATAAAACGCATACAGTATTGCAATATGTATTCTGATGTTACCAAAAACAAAACACAAGTATGTATTATTTAAGGTTGAGGTACCTATCTCATGTAATGAAATATTTCATTAGATAACATTTGTTTATTTTCATCCAAGGCTATAGAATCTCGTTGTTATTTCAGAGTCTCCCGCGGAATTAATATATTTACAGCCAACGAAGGTAACCTTGCGAATACCAAAAATCCGCAAAGGATAAACGTTGCTAGAAATCTGATGTTGGAACCTTTGCTCGGTTTGTTATTGCGTCGGATTTAGTCTTCCAATGTGTTGCCAAACATTTTTTTTTTCAATAATACATGATTATATTTCTGTAATACTATACATTCTTTAAAAAAGAAAACAGACCCAAGGATAAAGAGGAAAAATATATTATGTTCTTACTGTGGGAAATATCTTACTTTAAGTTATTGAAAATTGATTATTTTTGTACACAACGTAAGGTTGGCATTTTTTTACTACTTATTTTACTAAAAGTTATTTATTACTGTTTGCGCACAAATAAAGAATATAACAAAGCTAGTTACAATACTCTACAGTTCTATAGGTAGATTTCTACCAAAAATTATAAGAAGAAAATACTCAAGAAACGCTGTCTATATATCAATAATTATGCAGAAAAACAAGTTCAAAGCTAGCATTTTTTCAATATTTCTGACTTATTTTATTGGACTACTATTACGGAAATTTATATTGAAAAAGAAAAATTTATTCGCTTCAATGCAAAGCAAATCAAATTATTAAAACCTTGCAGATATTTGAAAAATATTTTTAGTAAGGTTTTTGTCATTTTATTTGACTTGTACTAAAGGGAATGAACTTGTAAAACGTCAACAATGACTGACTACGCAGCAGCAGAAATGCCTCCTTTTATAGAAATATGTTACATCGCGGTGGTTCGAGAATTCACACGCTCATAAAACATAACCTTTACGAGATTCTTGCGGAGCACTTTAGAACCTTGTAGTATCTTCGAATTTTAGTGTAAAACATGAAGAGTGCTGTAAAATCATCGATGACGTGTAATTCTCTCTGAGTACTGTCTCCTTAAAATATTTTAAAAAATAAATCAAATCATGTGGCACGTAATAATATGCTTCATTAAATATTTTTTATCTCATTACAAGCAGTTATAAACGCTGCTCACCTTAACCGTATCGTCGCGCATACCTGCCAGCACATTTATCAGATTTGTGGAACGACGCGGTTGTATTATACGCCAAAGCATTGTGACGTCACCGTTCGTGTTTACTCCTATTTAACTTTTCCACATTACCAAACCTGCCAGAGCTGCTATTGATCATTCAGTGACAACTGTACACATGAAAAACAGTTACCTAATTACCGCCGTAAGCACGTTACTTTATATCATTCTTACACTTTTGTTAAATATTTTATTTTTATTTTATAAATATACTAAATAGAAATTAAAATTAGAAATTATATATAATAAACATATTTATTTTTTGGTGTAAGCACACTATTCCGAATCGAAGTGATGGATGAAGGTATTTTACACTAGTTGTAGCCCGTCAAAATAAAAAAATTTCAAAAATAAAATGTTTGAAAAAAAAATTCAAAAGAAAAAAAATTATTAAAAAAAGTTACGGGCGTTATACGAAGTTACGGGGATAGACAGACTAACAACGAAATTCTTGTAATTGGGATTCTTAATAAATAAGTAAGGTACGCGTATCTCCGTAACAATTTTTTTATGATGAATGAAATAGATCCATCTATTAACATTAATTACTTCTAATTAGCATAATGTTAATTTTTTTTCTTATAATTAACAATAATAAAAATAACAACAATTTACATAAGTATGTGTTAGTTTAATCAAGTAAAAATATGCCATTTTAAAGATGATCTTTTTGTAGATTTCCTACAACTTGCGGAAAATCTAATCCTAGTGATTTTGGCTGCAGTTTAAAATTTTGTAAATTTACATCACTAAGAAAGATCAAAATAAATAATATTCAGAAGTTCCGGACTACCCTAGATGTACTAAGTTACAAGAAAATATTATATTATATAGTATACATAGATTTTGAAGCTGGTAATGATTGCAGTATATTTTCAATGTGGATTTTATTATAAATCATTTTTATATAAATACCAGCTGGTTGGCCCGGTAAGCATAGAATTGTGTTGACTTCTCTTTTTTGCTGGTTTCGGCATCTGTGTTTGGATCTCCTTGCTGAACCGTCTTCGCTTTGCCAAAATATCAACAGATATCATAACACTCTAGAGAGAACCTTACAAAACTATCTAGAGTAATCTGAAATCTTAAAGAACATTGTGGAATCTTCTAGAACTTTCCCTTTCCAGAACCTTCTTAAGCATTATAATTCTTTCAAGAACCTATAAACACACCAACGCACTCCCCCGCTCAGTTTGGAACCTTATCTGATAGCTTGTAGAACTTTCCCCTTCCAGAACTTTCTAGAGCATTCTTGAACCCTCTAGAACATTCCAGAACCTTTTAAACTCGCTGACACATTCTGCAACTCAATTTGGAACCATATAGAACTTTCTGAAACTTTCTCCATCCAGAACTTTCTAGAGCATTCTATAACTTTCTACTAATCTGCTGGAACCTTTTAGACTCACCGATAAACTCAGTCACTCAGTTTGGAATCTTATAGAACTTAAGGAATCCTATAAAACGTTCTCCTTCCAGAACTTTCTAGAGCCTTATCGAACGTTCTGGAACTTTCTAGACTCACAGAAACACTCCGCTTCACTGTTTGGAACGTTAGAAAACTTTCGGGAATCTTCTACAGCGTTCTCTTTCCAGAATATTCGAGAATTTTATTTAACGTTTTGGAACCTTCTAGACTGACCGACACACTCCGCTACTCAGTTTCGAACCTATTCGAAACTTCTTGAACTTTGTCTTTCCAGAACATTCTAAAAGATTCGAGAACCTTCATGAACGTTCTGGATCCTTCTGGAACCTTCTGGACTCACTGACACACTCCGCCACACTGTTTGGAATGTTAGAGAACTTTCTTTAGAAGAATAGAGAATCTTCTTCGTTGTAGGACGTTCTCCTTCCAAAACATTTAAGAACTTTATCGAACGTTCTGGAACCTTCTACAGTTACCGACTTAGTTATATATATATATATATATATATATATATATATATATATATTGATTTTAATAATAAATATAAAATGACTTATTAATAATGGGGAAATTATATTATTTTCTAATCTCGGAATAATTTATGTTCCTTCATCAGCATGATATTAAAAAAAACAGAACAAATGGTTAGTGTTGTATACATTTATTTTATATTATTTTTTATTTTTTTATATGACAAATTTAGTATCCTACCCTACAAATAATTGGAATTGAAATATATATATTTTTAAATATATAAATAGCATAATATTTTTAAATATGACTAAATAATAATGTAATCAGCGTTGGGTCATTTCCGTCGGCCATAATGGAATAAGTAACTTTTTCGTCTTTTACTTTGAAAGTTTGCGAGTTCGAAGCTCGGCAAATAATGCGCCCAGTGCAGCCACAGCGCACTTCCGGCCAGCGACCGGATGTTGGAGCGTTGCCGCGACCATTACAGGGCGCCATTAGAGAGCAAGGAGCTCTATCTTAGGAGGAAAAATATTTTTTAAAAAAAGATAATTTGAACACAATTACTGAATTTTTTTCGCAGAGGGATAGTCATTAATTAAAATGAATTATATATTTCTTACAGAGATGAAATGACTTCTTTGGAAAAACATGTATGAAAGACTTTATTTTGGTCTATAAAAAATGTGTAAAAAAATTGGATGAATATACATTAAAAATAATAATGCTTCATACTCTAGTCAAATATAGTATTATAGATTTCTCATTTACGGCGACATATATATTTACAATATGGAGATGACATATTTTCAACCATAGATGAAGATAGCTTAGTTGCATCAAATATTTAAAATAAGTCACATGAATACCATGTACCTATACAACTCTAAAAAAATGTTAGGTATGTGTTTGAGTGGAATCGGTTAACGTTGATGAATAGCACGTGATAATATTTAATTTATACAAAATCTGTTGAAACTGATTAAGTTATTCTCCACCTTCGTCTCTAATAAATTACCATGTCCCTTCATGACTAAACGATCTCATTAGCTTTTCAGCATACCAAAAAATCGAAGTAACTAAGTGACTCTCAAATAGTGAATATATACAGGCTTACAACAATATTAAAACATTTATTGTTTTATTAACGATATTTAAAAACCAAATAAATAGTTTTCTACGACGCAGTGCATATGTGGGGAGTAAAAGCAACGGCAACAATATACATAAAAAAATAATGCAGTCATCGAGGATTACTAATTGATTTAATTTATTAATTTCAAACTTGTCAAACATAAAAAATCAAAATTGGCAACAATGTTGTACAATAACTATTTATTACAATGTTGTACAATAACTATTTATTCAGTTGACTGAAGAGCTTTTCCAGATGGCAGTAATTAAAGTTATGATAGTCAATGTCCGTGAAAGGCGCAAAAAGAAAATAAGTATTAACAAACAATGAAAAAATTAAAGCCCAACCATGAAGCAGAAATATATTATTGGGAGGTACCTAAGTTTTTACCGAATAGCTGTTCTAAAAAGTTAGAAACAATGTCGTTGATTCGTTTTATTTTTATCACTTAAGTACATACATTTAACCCCAGAGCTTTTCACGATTTGAATTTCAGGCATGTTCGGCGAGTTCCGAATTAATGGCCGGATGAATAAAAAATTCAACCCACACATTTTATTGATTTTATCAATCAAGCAATGAAAAAATTTCACACATCTCGCGAGAGTTATCGCTTTAATCGACAAAGTACATAACGGAAATATTCCCCTGCATCGAATAAATTCTCAAATAAGGGAGAAAATTAGGCGAAACATTTCTAATTTAGTATCGTAATAATGAAGTATATTTGCTTAAATTCTAGAAACGAAAGTAAAATGTAAAAGTTATGTACGGGTAATTAATAATAATTATGTACCTACTAACACGAAAACAAATTTAAATGATAACTATTTGTAAATAATAAGGATAGGGATGATTTTTTTTAAATCGTGTGTGTATATATTGTTTCGTAATGTTTAAGTAGCAATAATTATTCCGAGTTTGCAAATCAACTTTTGGCTATGGATCATTCTTTTCATATGATTAAGGATTTAAAAATTTTACATACAAATTATACAGAATTATAGTTTGATAAATTAGAATTTTTTTAAAAAAAAAGTGTTAATAGTAAGTTGAATATTATAAATAACCTTTTTACAAATAGTTATCTTTTAAATTTGTTTTCATGTTAGTAGGTACTTCATTGTTATTCATTTCCCATATATAATTTTTATATTTTGACTGCCTATACTTCAATATTTGATTTTTAATTTCTTAGCATACAATTGTATCCTGACAAAGGGGCCGTGGGCTCTGAAACATGTTGATATTTTTCAATATATACTTAAGGGGGGGGTAATGTTAATTCGTACAAAAATGCACGTTTTTGTGAATTTTTTGTGACAACACAGTTAAAACCTCTTTATTTAAACCAATAGTACATTAAAGTATGACATTTGAAGAATATTGTGTAAAATTTTCAAGACGAAATATTAAAAAATACGGCAATGGCAGCAATTATTCGGACGTGTCTCGGAAAAAAGGAGAATTGCGGTGTCCATCATAACTTGGTGCTAGATCATCTGAAATCAAAAAATCAAAGTTCATTCGTTAGATAATAGGTTTTCCCAGGTAACGCTGGGAGGGTTTTTTGAAATTTCAATTTTTTGGAACACTTTGAAGGGAAAAACGCGATTTTTTGCGTAAAATATCGACTTATTTGTTATTAAAAAATAAAAATTAATAACAAATTTGAAAAAAACTCAACAGCGTTTACCTTGTAAATTATGAACAGAAATAGTGTTCAAAATTTCAAAAGGATCGGTGCAGTAGTTTTGAAGTTATGATGGACACCGACTTTGAAAACTTGAGATGAGGGGAACACGCTTTAAAGTTTTGCACACTGTAAAATTAAAAATAAAACTCAACACTTATTTTATACTTACACATAATTGTCGATGCCATGTTCACACAGCAAAGAGCTTTCATCATCAGCATCTTTTTGTCCTTTCTCTTTCTCTTCCAATACAATAGCACGTCCGGTCTCCTCAGGTGAGCGCGTCTCTTAGCTGCCCGAGCAGGTATAGAAAACAGTCTGAATATCGCTCAAATGTTCATAATTTCGTCAATTTTGCTCCGATTGACTTGAAATTTCGACACAATATTTTTGCGATGTTATACATTCATTTAAAAAATTTAAAATAAAATGCAAAAAAAAAAGTTAATAACCTTACCCCTCCCTTAAGTGGTGAAAAAAAAAACTTTTTTTTAATTATTAAATATTAATTTTTCTTCCCGTTTCCCCGGTAGGTGCTACCACAAAATACGCGTACACAGACACATTCTGATTTCGACACGGTATTGCAAGTATATATGTATCATATTGTTTTATTTTTTTTTTTAAATTGACATTGTCAAAATATAATTATCCTCAATAGGCTAAGGAAATTAGCATTGAAAACCGTACGCACAATTCCATATTATATTGTTAACACCTCGAGAAAGGATAGATGGCTGCTGTGTCATTTCGCGATCTCAACGTTCTTTTCGGCGAAGGAAATGTAAGCGGTTCACTCGAGTTTTGTTATAATACGACCTTAGGCGAGAAAACAGAAAAGGGCCAGTGACCAGGCCCTTCTAGAGGCTGTGGAACAGGACTAAAGTTGTAGCACTGGACGCTGGACACTCTTCGCCCGAGGAATCGATTGTTTTCCCAGCAAATCGGAAGTATCAATTGACGCTGATGATGGCTACACCCACGAACAATAATGAATATTTTTTGAGTTTGTTTTCGTTTTTGGTCGTAGTAAAATAGATTTAATTCAAATGAATAGAACTCAAGAATTAAAATCCGCACAAAATAAACTAAAATAATTTATTCATTGAATACATAACTGTGGTGTATTCACGCAGGCCACCTTAACGGGGACACAAGGTGGTGCCGCTATAAAAAAGGAGAGCCCCAACTCTCGCGCGCTCTCTTTTTATAACTAGCGTGCAGTTAGCACAGGGTTATTGTTAGAGTCGGTCGACACGAGTTATCCGTGAATATATTGGAAAAACCGTACTCACCCGCCTTTTATTTGGTCTCCACATCCGGAGTTTGGGATACACCGCAAAAACATGACTCTAAACTAAAAAAAAAAAAAAAATATTATTCCTCACTATTCCTCTCCCTCCCCTTTAGTGATCATCATGCCTCTTATTTATAGGTTTTCGATTTTCTCCAAAAATACTAGCTACGTAAATATTGTCAATGGAGCTAAGCTAAAAATAAATTATATTATAAACCAATTCCAAGGTTTTCTAGCAGGAAATCCATCGGTTATAAGGCTATGTTATGTAATTCCATTTGTAAGCACATCCGTTACAAAAAAATCTAGGTTTCCGTACCAGTCAGTTTCCGGACATTAATAAAATAGTTAGGGGCTATATTTGTGAGTACTTCAAAAGTGTAAACGAAAAAAGTTATTTTTCTACTTTTTGTGCGCGCTTCATCAGGGGTATGTTCCCTAGAGAAAACAATTCTCGGTAAAATGTCGCCAGATTAACTACTTATGTAGCTTTGTGTGGTAAAACATAGCTTTACCGAGAGGATTTCTGTTTTGATTGCGGCTTATAGTTTTTTTTTAATAACATATTTTCTTTCTATAATATTATTTGATGGCTGAGAGAATCCAAAGCTTGAATTTTCGAGACTTATGCTATTAAGCCTAATTGAATGTAATTATAGTAACGAACTAAACTAATAATATTGTAGGTACAGAAGAAAAAAAGTAGTGTAGAATATCTACGGTTTACCAGCGTTTCATTTGGCAAAAGATAGTTACATAATTGTCTTTTGATTTGATTGTGTTGGTCACGCACGAGTTGTACATCGGTTCAATTAAACTTTCACAAAACTCTTTGTTCAATTTAACTTTCAAAAAAAATTTGGTAACACCCACTTTAGACCCCCCCCTCCTCCTCACTCCATCTCCCTCGTAGATTCGTTCTGTAGGCAAGTTAGTGCATGTTAGTCTTTAATAAGATTAACACGCATGTGATATATATTGGTGAAAGGTTAACAATACTATGGATGTGGTGTATAGTGTTGTGAACATAGTAGTTTAGTGTTGATCCTAACGAAGAGACGGGTATGTCTCGAAACCGGTAGACCTAAAATCTGGTAGTGATTTATACTAATTTAACTAACACTATGTTATAATGTCTAACCACAAAATAATGCTTTAAATATTAAAAATATTAATAATATAATAATTATTATTTTTCCGCTAATATTACAGTTAGCCACTTAATATTATATCGATATTTTAGAGATAAATTTAGATTAAATAGTGTTCGTTTATTTTTGACAGATAAATAGCATTTTATTATTATATTTTCATCTACAGATTGAAAAATGTTATTAATGGCCCTCATAAATACTCCTAGTTACCGTGTACTTTCTATACAGATTTTTTTAATATCCATATGGAAAAGTAAGTTCATTGAATGAAAGAAAGAATACATGTGATAAAAAAGAGAAATGACATACAACACAAAAAAAAAACCTAGGAAAAAAGTCTGTGTGTGCAGCGAAGGTCCGGCCGATCCGATGATGAAGACACGTAGAGCCTCCAATCCGAAAATTCGAATATTCGAACCTCGAATATATTTGCCTGTTTGTATTTATTCGTTATACGAATACATACTTTGAAAAGTATTCGTAAAATATTCGCTCATATTTATATTATAAGATTTTTAATATTTTTCCAAATGAAACAAAGGTTTACGACCCTGAAAATCATTTGCAAGCGATGAAAGTCATTTTAGATAAACCGCTATGGGCTATATAATGAAGTCGGGCGTCTTTTGCATTTGCCTTTTTTTTAAGTCATGCTTAACTTTATAGTTTTTTCACAATAAGCACTTACGTTTAAAATACTTTGTTTTGTCGGCTTTCTATTATTTTTAGTATTAAGCTTTCATAAATATTTGAGCCGACAGTTATATACAAAATAATTTTCAAAAAACTTGCACGTGGGGTGTGAGATATGAAGTAGGTAATATAAACACATCTAAAATTTTGTCAGTTATCGAGATATTTTTTTTGTGTTTTTTTTTAATTTGTATTTCTTAATTCAACACTATTTTGCAATATATTTTTGTTGTTTTTTTATATCATACTACAATTATTGTGTGTTTTTTTAAATATATAGAATGTATTTATCATCCGAAGTAAATTATTCATTTCTTAAAAATTTTACGAATATATTCGAATGTATTATCATTAACTATTCGATATTCGAATAGTTGGAATCACGAATACTTGGAGGCTCTAGACACGATTGATTATTAACTCTCCCCAGAACTGCATTTTTGTTCTCGGTCATCGCCTTTTGTATGTTCTGAAACATCATTTGTTCCCAGGTGACGACTTATCAAATGTGTTGGCAATTTGTTAAGAATGAGATAAAATGACGCGACGAACTGTGGAATGCACGTAGGTTAGCAGGATTGCCACATGTGCGCGTGAGTCGGCAGGTCCGCCATATTATAAATAAGAAAACCGTGGTGTATGTGTCATGAGATGATTAAAACCGATCGTAACGACTCTGCACGGTTGCTTTGTCGCCATCGTTTTATAGCAAACAGTTGTTATTGCCCCACTTTGCCTCTTTCTCCCTTACATTTAAGTAATTTTAATTAATGTACGGCTACTTTCATTACACACAATAAAGTATATTGCTCCCAAAATTCCGTAAAAAATCAATGTAGATTTTCTCATTAGCGACATCTGTGGGGATTTAGGGGAATGAAAATGGCTTTGTACAGGCCGCATGGAAAAGGCGCTTACAACTCATATATGAAAGCTTCACGCAATTTGAACATATATACAACTTCCAAAAAATGAATAAGCATGGTATATTCTATCATGGGTGGAAATGGCGAATGTTACAATTGTGTAAAGTGATCACTTAAGCCAACCATAAAAAGACAGGTCATAAGTCCTGTTACACCCAAAATGACTTCTATACCTACTTTCCCATAATTAATACAGTTTCGTCTCTGTGAGATATCTATAATATACACTAATTAATGTACGGCTTTTTAAATAAAAGGGAAAAAATTATATCCAGATATTCTAGAATACCATACAGGTATGATCCTCTTCTTGGATCAATAATTCAACGATATATTTTACAGCCAGTGTTTTAAGAATATTATAATTACTGATGTATCAAGCTTCTTCAACTATATTTTTGATTTTATTAAAAAATAGTTAAAGGTGTTAGAATGATGGAAGAAAGTCTGAACGATTTTGGAGGATAGGGTGGGAGAGGTACGTACTAGAAAAGTCTAAGAAACAGATTTTAAAATATTGGATTTTTATTCAAGAGAAATTGTAGGCTGGTCCACACTTTCTATACGACAACTCAAGAAACTATGTACTACCGAGGTTAACATACTCGGCAATCAAATTATACACGAAAATCTCGTGTTAATGCGAAAAATAGCCGAGCTCGCTGAAATTGAAACTGACATAAATCGAGTGTGTGAGATGAAAAGTAGGAAAATTTAAACAATAATACTAGGTGACATTATTTTAATGGATCAGTGTTCACCAAAGCGCTGTTACGAAAATCAAATAAGACACTATGTATGCTGGTTATTTCTTGAAATATTACAAATTATCATAAAAATATTAAAAATTAAGAAAATTAAAATAAAAAAAAGAATAGGTCTGTATCATAAATAAATAAATAAAAATAATTAGGCAAAATTTATGGAAAATTTAACATATAAGAATTAAGGAACACTTAAGATATATTTTTTCTTTTTTAAACGTTTAAATTTTAATAATTTATCAAAAATTCCTAATGATCTTTTGGAAATAAACCCATAAAAATAGTGTCAATGGCAATTTAAATTATGTAAAATTTTGTTTTCACATTAGTTCCTTATTAGTTATTCAAATCCCATATATTTTTCTTTTTTTTCGTAATTAATGTCTATAATTTCATTTTTTTTTGTTTTTGTTAATTAATGGGTTTTTTTTGTTTTTTTTTTTAATTAATGTCTTTTTTTTTGTTAATTAATGTCTATACATTTAATTTTGTGTATCCTGATGAAGTAACCATTGGCCTCATAGCATGTTGATGATTCAATAAAAAATGATTTTTTACAATATGTTTTTTCTTTTTATTTATTTTTATTTTATATGATATATATATTATATTATATTTTATTTATTTTATATTATATAAGATAAATAAAATAAATTTATTTTGCTATGATTGAAGAAGTTTATTTCATCATTATTGTCATTAACATCCATATCCTCTCCACTGCTGGACAAAGGCATTCCTATGTTTCTCCCATTTTTTTCTATGCATAATTATTCATTCCGCGTATTTAGAGGAATTTGAAATGAAAAACATTTTATTTATCTGGATAAATATCCAATATCGATAAATATCCAATAAATATCCAATAATAAATAACCAATAACGCAATAATCATTACTTGATTAATAGAATCTTCTTTCGTTCAAATCTATTTCGTTTCAATCCAACACTCGGAAAACTGTAAAATTTCATTCAAATTTAGTGTGCCAGTTTAATTTTAGCATACTAAATAGTGCAAACTGACTCCGTCGCGCGGAATCAAATTTAACAAACCCGTTTCATAAAGGTCATTTCTTTGGCTCGAATCCACTGGAGAGCATAATAATTATACAAAATCGTTAAAATTACTTCATTTATTACCTGTACATCAGGCTTTATGAGAGGGTGTGGTTCACCCTGAATAATAGGAGGGTTGAAATTGAGCTCTTGAAATCGCAAGTAAATAAAAATATATATATAGGTAAATGAAACTTTGGCGTGTTAAACGCAATATATATTTTCCATATAAAAGTTTTAAATCAAATATCAATATATTTAAACTAAAAATTGTTTTATTTAAAAAGATATTCTAAAATAACATCTGTCTATTATATTTATTCTATTTTTGTTCTCTAAAGAGTCCAATCGATATGAAACATCACTTTTACCTTCGCATTTAGTTTTCGATCGTGGTCAAATTCACAGAGTTCAACAGTGAAGGTCTTTATGATTGAAAAAACGCGATTTACTTCAGACGTTTTCATAATTTTTAGAATTCTCTTCATTTACTTTCTCCTCTCCTAAACATCGACGATTAATTTTTATATCCAATTTTTTGAAGTCATCTTTCGGTTTTATTATAAATCAAAATAAAATCACTTATTGATATTCAAAAAATATAAATTGATCAAATATAATAATAAAATAATCAAAAATTCGTTCGTGTACTCGCGTGTACGCGCGGTAAAAGTCATTTAAAAACTAAATTAAAGACAAAAGTATTTAATTGTAAAAATGTACATCGATGATTCTGTGCCGTAATTCTGTGACTTCTGAAATTCACGGCAAAAAAACGTAACTGGAGAAAACAAAAAAAAACACGGTCGGAGAGAGACTCGAACATCGAACGCGCGGACCGCATCGCGGCGGCTAGACGACATAGTCACAATCGCTTCTCCGATGCCGGCTTTGTAACCTTTCTCCAGCTGTATAATTTCATGTTTTTAGCTTTGAATTCGAACGAAATTATTAAATTTACATATAACTGAAATACTAATTTCAAGTACATTTCGTGGTCTCGCATTTTTGCAACATGCCCGGCTACATGCTATTTCCCGCTACACGTATTTCCGCTTCAATACGTGCCTTAAAGGTGGCAATAAAAAATTTACCCTCAGTGCGCCAAAAGAAGATTACTTCAAAAAGACATGCGATATTCATTTATTTTTATTGACTTTTGAGCCTTTTTGAGGCAACTTATTAATACTTATTTAGCCGTGGTTAATACAGTCTAGGAGCAGAGTGCAATGCAACTCTCTGTCTTGACTTTGTTAAACAATTTTATACTTTTATAGAATAACATTCCTCCATCAGTGGATGGTCTACTTGATTACTACTACTAATCAACCTTTTAACCTATTGTAATGCTGCCAATTTATAAGTTCCTTTAACAAATATGTCTCCTCCTTTAGTTAGACATATCTCTCGATTTCTATCTTCTTTTCATAAGCTGTGCAGAAATCGTGTCAGCTTTAATCGGATAAACACATATAAATACTAGACCATAAATGACCAATGAATCAGGAACTGCCGATATAGCTCGTAATTCAGCACACAGACCGCTGAATAATGCTTTACCCAGACATTTTCCGCCACCTTTATCCTACCTCAAATCCCGTAAATCTTCCTGGACACGGGAAGGATGATTAACGCCCCTTGTGCAGATAGGGAGAGACGTGAATGATTCGATGCTGAAAGAGAAATACAATTAAAAGCTGCAGGTGACACGTTTTAATGAAACTGTACTGCAGTATTAATAGAATATGAAGCTACCAACACGCATACCTTAAAGTCAGGTATGGACGTTGACATAAAATAGGCCATAAAAAGCCACCCTCATAATATTGTTACTGAACGTGACTTTGGGAGGCAAATAAAAATACTGGAAATTAATTTAGTTAAATTTTTTACCAAAGAAAGTCACTGAACACGAGTTAAATTGTAGAACCGTTCGTAATTTCAACTTATTATTGAACTGTTCCTTAATTCGCACTAATTAACGCTGTCTCTATTGATTAAATCACTTCTGGTAAATTCAATTCCGTGATTTAATCAAGCCTGGATGTTTTGTGATGTGTTTCGCTTCTGTAATTGGGCCTCTTGGCCTATAAGCCTAAAGCGTAAATATATATTTTTTTAATTGTTTATGAATATGAACATATTTTATAAAATTACTACATATATTGATTTTTGGTATCCGAGCATTTTTTATGATTATTAAAACTAATGATATAATTTACGGATTGATTTATATCTAGATGTTGACAAAAATATGCTCCATATTAATAATTTGTTCAAAAATTTATTTTTTTGTTAACGAAATAATTAGTTGATTATGTATTTAATTTTGGGTTTTACACGGGATCAAATTGAAATATATGTATACTATTTACTTGTTACAGTATGGTTTAAAAACGATAAATTGTCATCTAGTTGAGTACTCAAGATGAGGTTAACTCAAAGAAAAAATTCTCCAATTAAATCTCAAAAAAAAAATTAACACATGAAGTCAAAATACATTATTATAAAATTAGCAATTTTGGCAGTAAATGAAATTCTTTCTTCATCTTCTTCTGTCGATTAAACCACAGAACATAAAATTTTACAGAGATGAATCAAACCTCTTCTTTAGGCGAGGTAATTGGGACGTAGCGAAAAAATGTATTTCCCTATGTATTTGTACAATGCCTATTGTATTTTTACAATAGGCATTGTTTTATAAATGTTTTCCAAATTTCGTTCTAGACCGAGTCTCGTCAGTAAAAATTTATTTTTGTAATAAAGCGTGACTCATTTAATAAGATTTTATAGTACTTAGTTTGACTTTCAATTTTAATTTATTTTTAATTGTTTCAAAATTTACAAGTCAAAAGTATTGAAACCATGTAACAAGAACTGTGTACCAATAAATTTACCTTAGTTCATGCCTATATATTTTGGTGGTCCGTGGATTAAACCCTTTTTTTGATTCAAAATTTTTTATGATACATAAATCTAAAGCATATCGTTTTTTTCTATTGCTTTGGATATGGATATGCTTAATATCTTGGATATGATCACATCTTAGGAAGAGTAAAATGCTATTTTATAATAATTTAATAATTTACATGATCTCTCAACCACGACACTTCTTTTGAATTCTTATATTTTTGCAATGAAGCATTGTTTGATAAAGTAATAAAGAATTATTTTGGAAACTTCCCAATAAATAAGCTAGCTACCTTATGTTAGAAAAATAGGTTCTACCGCAAATGAGACGTACACTTATGAATTTACAATGCGAGCACATTACCGTAGGGTATTTCCCGTTGCTCAACCCTCCCCCTTGTTAGGGTATTTCCCGTCGTTCGCCACCCCAAACACCCACCCTACCGTCAATAATCTGTCACGAGTCTGACAAACGGTTATTAGCCCTGGCAACTGTCATTTCCTCGCTGAGTCTCAATTTACATCCTTTGATGGCCCGTCTTGATACCCCAATATTAATATTTATCCACGTAATATGAATCTTAATCTAAGTACACTAATTTTAATATATTGAAATTAATTTTGTACGCTTATGTTACAGTATTTGTATAGAATTCTGTCTCGTAATACCTGATATTTCTTATAAAGCAGGCCGATGCCATTTTTGGATAACTTCATTTTAATTTAAAAATATATTTTTATAACAATTCATTCTAGGATATATGTTCGGTGTACCGTAAAGCCACTTCCCGGCGCTAATGGCACTGAGCATCTATGTACGGGTAAACACTCTTTCAACGTCGCCAACACAGCAGCCATTTTGCCTTGCGAATAAACGTTGTGTGGAATTCATACCACAATGCAGGAAACCACCAATATAGGCCACACACACACACAGTAGCAAGGAATGCCACATAAGCAAATAGAGGCACGAGTAAGACACGGCGGCCGACAAGTCATTTCACCATCAGCATTTCAGACGATTTCTTCACACTCACACAGCCGCACTCCAAGACTCCTTTTTTCGTAAATTATATAAAAGAGGCACACGCCTTAGGCAGGCATGTCAGTCTTTCGTAGATCTCCGGTGGGTGGCCGGAGGCTATGGCCCTTAGAGTAGCTATCATTGTCTGTATAATCATACTCATGTTTATTTACGAGATAATAAATCATCAAATGTTCTATGCCTTCGGAGCTTTTCCGTCGCATGACGGACCCGAAAAAGCAACTGCTCCAAACCACCCAAAGTGGCGACCTTGAAGTGAGAAGTCGAGACCATCCCAAAGTTCTAATGATCAACAGTCTTATTACTAATAAGCCCGGTTCACCAGAAAACTGAACCGAAACAAGGGGTTGTCATTACATGAATCATTTTATAATTCATAAAATGGATCGTCCATTGTGAGTACTATTGAGAAAACTTTATGATTCGATGTGATTTTATTGGCTTAATTCCGTAGTCATTCCAAATTTCAATACGTGCAAGTGCAAGTACAGTGCAAGTTTAATTAAGGTATGGCAGAGTTTGTGCTGCTTATACATTATACACAACACTAAAAAAATTTGTCCTAAGAGCAAGTGTTCGTAAATGTCCCGGAAACTCTGTTCGAAGTCGTAGACAAAAAAATGCTGAAATTAATGATATCAAGCTATTATGTAGAACTTTTTTTGCCAAAAACTCATTGAAAAGGATTACAGCGCACGTGATTTTAACAAAACCGTGCCATATTCCACACAGCCTGTGTTACGATGCAAATTTCACGCGAAGCCTTTTATAGCCGTAGAATGTCGAAATTTGGTGATGTCAATTGGCCGCCCCGTTAACCTGATTAATTATTCCTTATTTATTTCTTGAAGGCTACATAAAAGAAAGAGTCTTCGATAATAATTCAAGAGCCTAATGACAACATTCTAAAAGAGATCGAACAAATTATACCGGAAGTTTACCAAAATGTGCTGAAAATATGATTGAATGAGCTAGTATGACACGCACTCAATTATTCAGCAGTATTCTGAATTAAGTATTTTTTTTATTAGAGACACTAACAGAGTAATGTAATAACATAAAGATTAATACATTTTAATTAAGACTCTGCTCATCATCCCAATTACAAGTTTAGTGTCTTCGACCTGCTCTAACATA
>JADDOH010002842.1:0-12319 GCA_016648135.1 Agrypnia vestita
GAGCAAGTGAATCGATGCCTTTGAAATGTGTTAGAATTGTAAGGATTCCGTGGATATCCAGGTGCACGAATCTGTCGTAATGGAGTTTGGAGTGAAAACGGATTACGAACCTATATCCCTTCGATACCTGTGGTCCATGAAAAATTGGAAGGCAAACAAAAGACAGAAAGTCTTTGAAAAGGTAACTATAAAAAAAGGATTTATGAAGCACCACTGCGTGTTGTCCGGAAAATTCTACGAACGATAATATATTATTTCTATAAAATAAAAAAATAAAAGTATAATGTAGGTATATGTCTCAAAGAATACGCTCATATGCATTTTTTAAATTTTTATTGAATTGCCGAGGAATCGGCGTTTTTTACACATATAAATATTTTTTTTATCACAAATTGCGGTAGTAAAATACAACTCGCATATGAAACAAGGTATGCAAAGTAAATATATATACAACTTCTAAAAATTTGATGGATTTGATAGTCTATCGTCATCGAAATTGTGAATGATACATTGTGTAAAGTGATCAATTAAGCCAGCCATTTGTTGTATGCCCTATAAATACCCTTAATACACAGCTTCATCTCTACGAGACATTCATAATATATTTTGATTAACTTCTATCTCTTTATTTTCCTGTATTACCACTGTGCATCTATGCATTACTTGTTACAAAAGAGTTCGGATGTTATAGGCGGGACGTTTTCATATTCGAATACTTCATGCATTATTAAGCACCAACACAATAAATCTTCTATAAGTTCACCCAATCTCAAATTTCAGCAACAAAAATATAAATTCTTCTTTTGTTGGTCCCTTATTGCTTCATGTATTGAGGAACGCAACCCACTTATTGCATTGCTTGCTTATTAATTTCCTTCTGTTTTGGCATCGCATGGTCCAAAGATCCGGTGTGAGCCTGCGGCTTTCTCAAAGTTCAAAAATGTCATAGATACCTCCTCGAGGCCCACTACATATTTTCTTTTGCCCTAGTATTTCGTCCTCAGATTACAGATTCCCAACATGAAAACTATTTTATACACATCATAACACACCTATTAAATTGTGTTACCGAGTAATAATTCAACAAATGCATGTTTAATAAATTGTTCATTAGATTTAAATGGATTGGACTAAATTTTAATTTTTTTGCGTTTAATTTATAGAAAAGAATTCGTTTTTTGATTCATTTAGCTTATTAAGTTGTAAACGATGTTAAAACTGTTGAAAAGTATACAAAAACAAATATACATATTTAAATAATATAAACATTGTTCCCTATACGCGAGTTTAATAATATTTTTTTCACTACTTAAGTCTTGAGAAAAACATAATCTCTAATTAACAGGTGAAGAATCAAATTGATTACTTTAAATGTAGAATTTTCACATTAATTCTTTTATTAATACTGATAATTTTAACATAGGTTAGGTTTAGTTAGTACTAAATAATGAACCGAAGTTTCTGGTGTAAGAGTAGTTGTAACAGGAATATTGAGAGAAGAGGAGAAGAGTTAGCGAAGGTAATATTGTTGAATACCTGAGTTCAAATTTATTTAAATATGCAATATTTCACCATTATTCATTTTATTAATGAAAATAATGAGTATTATCTATGATTTGGTTAACATTATTTAATGATCGTCATGAATAATCTCTACGATGAAAACGGAAAATCCATAAATAATATAAAAAAACATATTACTTTAAAAACTGTGTCCTTTAAAATTTATGTAGAATGCATAAATTTAAACATTTCGAAATTTTCGTGATTAACTTTGTGGAAGTTCATTGTAAATAATTATGAATAGAATACAACGTTGTTTACTTCACACAATAACAGTTTAATTAAACAAATTAATTAAAACGTTTTCGATGCTTACTGAATCATCTTCAGTAATATACTATATTACTGAAGATGATGCAGTAAGCATCGAAAACGTTTTAATTAATTTATTTAATTAAACTGTCATTGTGTGAAGTAAACAACGTTGTGTTCTATTCATAGCATAAATTTTTTTATGGGGTTATATAGATCGAAGCTTTTAAAAAAATGATTAAATGAATATGAAATAAATAAATACATGATAATCATTCATTAAAAAATTGGCCGAGAAAACCTTTAAACGCATTTCTTTATTGTTTTAAATATCGCTTACCACGCCAGCCTGCCATAGATGTTACGCACTGAGTGGAGGTGTGTTTCTTCCTATTACGCTAGGGGTCGATAGTGTGCTATTGATGCAATCATCCGAAGACATGGCAAGTTCATTTTGCATCAATGAAACACTTTTGAAAATTGTATTATTAACTTTGTTACATGAACAAAGTTAATGACCAATTTGATATTAAACTTACTTACTTACCATCATGCCAATTCCCCGTGGGGGTAGGCAGAAAGGACAGAGCGCCACACTCTTATGTCCTGATGTAAAACTCTCGCCTCATCCACACTCATACAAGCTCGCCGGTTGTAGATATTAAACGAGTGATGAATTTTTTTTTTAAATAGAGATGCGAACACGGAATGCGTATTACATCAATATTATTACAATTTTCAAATTAAGCTATAGGTTGACCAACGTAAATTGACGTGCGGTGACTTTGGAACAAAAACCCGCGCCGCCCGCACCCGGCGGTAACCCCTCGCCCTATCATTCAGTTCAATCTCGTATTTGCGCGTGAGCTCTGGGATCTCGATTTCCAATATAAACAGAATTATTATGTCCAAAACATCCAAAACCGTCCGTGGTGGTGCAAGAACAATTGCCAATGAAGTATTAAAGTTTTGCGAATCTGAAACAGCAAATAATGGACCAATATTAACATTTGACAGGTCTCTAGATAGAGCAGCAGCCATTACTGGTTTGTTTGTTTAGTGTTGCCCGACCAAATTTCTATTATAATATCATAAATTATATTTTTAAATGTAGAAAAATATAAAGATATTTTTTTGTTTTGTTTTATTTACTAGGTTTGTTACAAATAACTTTTTCCAGGGAAAAACAAAATAGAATAGTGCATATAAATGTTTGCTTTTATTTGGCTTAACATATTAATATCTGGCTATAAAGTTGTAAGGACATTTTTTAACAAATTTGTACAATTATACTTAAAAATTTATTTTTTCATGTCAAGTTTTTTGTTTTGTTGATATGAAGGTTTTCAAAAACCTTTTACAAGATAAAGAAAGATAGAATCGTGTAAATAAATTTTTACTTTTCTCGTGTAATAAAGTTTTATGGGCATTTTGAAGAAATTTATTGAAGTATGATTAATATTAAAAAAAAAATGATGTCAAAAACTTTGAAGTTAAGTGTGTTACATAGAAATATAAAAAGACACCTTATCTTCGTTCAAAAACTCACTCATACACAACATCCATTTTCTAAACGACGACATGAACCTATAGATCCATTAAATCAATCATTCATTAAATACTAATCGCACTACACTCAAACACAAAATATATAATATACATAAATGTACATGTAAAATATAATTAATTACAAAAATACATGTTACTAGAGCGTGCCGAAGACACTTGTAATTGGGATAATGGGCATAGTCTTCACTATAATGTTTATTATATAAGTATCATGTACCCATTATCCTGTTAGTGTCTCTAATAAATAAATAAAAAAAAATAAAAAATAAAAAAAAAAACTTCTTCTTCAAATGTAGCAAATTTATTTTGTGATAACATAATTATAATTAATATAAATTAACTTTGTTTAAACCACTTATTTATTGAAAAAAATCAACATGTTTCAAAGCCAATGGCTTCTTAGAATAGAACGAAACTATTTCGTTTTTCCTGATGAAGAAGCCATTGGCTTTGAAACATGTTGATTTTTTTCAATAAATAAGTGGTTTAAACAAAGTTAATTTATATTAATTAAAAAAAAAACTATTTTAGAGGGTTACGTCTGGTTTGTTCAAACGCATCATTCTGCTTTTGCGGTTTCCCCAGTGAGTTAAAGCGCGAATTAAATTTTAGAATAACTTGCTGGTCCGGAGTGAGATACGAACCCGCGACCTTTGGATCACGAGGCGAGGGTCCTAACCACAAGACCAACAAGCGACTCATAGAAGAATTACTTTGTTTAAGGTAAAGGTACGTTTATTTTTATAAACTGTTAATTATTATTCTAGGAACAATATTTTTAAATGTGTTTAAATGTGATTTTCATTGTATTTACTGAGGTTTATTCCAACATTGGGCGAGATCCAGCACTTGAAAGGTTGGGCGGAGAAGCGTGCAGAGTAAATAGTCGGTGCAAATACAATCATCGGTACAAACAAAGATCTCTACGGACACTCCGAGATGGATCTATTTAATTTTATCACATACGTGGGCAAAGAGAAGAGAAAATGCGCTGAATGCTTCTCAACGCGAAGGATTGTTATGTCAGAGCAAAACAAATAGCAGAACCCTAAAACGATTTCCTTCCGGACTGATGAAATTTATTTACGATTTGTTTTCATTAAAAAAACGAAGTCATTTAGATAATGATAAAGAAATATTGGAATTGTGATAATGTTTATAGCAAGTGTAAGCTTATGCACTATATAAAAAACCTGCAATCATGAGACCTGCCTCTAAGACTTACCTGGAAGAGCTCGCATACACGCTCCTGCGAAACGCGCCATTTTCAAACTGTTGCTTTATTTTGTTCTAATACAAGACATAAATAAGGCACTAGACGATATTAATATTTTATAGCTTTTAGTATTAAAATGACTAACTCACGTTGGGTGCTGGAGTGTAGTAGTTATGAAAATATTAATGAAAATATGTGTAAAATAGCGCATTAAGAGTAAAACTTTATTCGCTTTTTACCTTGTACCCTAAAATGAATAAATTCTGACACTTAGTGCTTTATTCATTTCTAGTATTCATTTTTTCATACACTAGCTGTAACCAGTCAAAAATGACTGTACTTTTGCATGTCGGTTCCTAGAGATTAAGTATTTATTTATTTAAAAATAATGTTCAAAAATTAAAAAAAGAAAGAAAAAAATCATAAAAGAAGTTATGGACGTTACAGGAAGTTACGGATAAACAGACAGATAAAAAATTATTATTATTGGGATACTTTAAGTCTACTTACTGAAAACCTTAATCAGATATGAAGAATGACATCTTATGGTTAACAGCCTTAGTATAAATTTGATGACAGTGTTTATTAAGTAAAAATTAAATGTACCGATCCAATGCTTATCCCCTGCTTCTTTGCAATCTCTCAGACTCTGATGTGATTATCTTGCATGACCAAAGCCTGCACTTGGTCAATCACTTTCTTGTATCGGCTTCTTTAAGGCCTGCCGCGAGGGTGTTCACTGTTCACTGATTTGTGGCCATCTTTGTCCGCGTAACTCTGTTGGATCTCGCGAATAATTTCCACATAAGTGTCGCCAAGTTTCCTGTAAAATTTACTGCAATACCGCTGCTTAAGTCGTTCTATCATTTCACAGCAACTGACAATCTGACGGTCAATAACTAGATCTACTTCTCAAGAGGCTAAGGCTTTATGTGAGCGGTAAATAATAATTAATATATATATATATATAATATTATATATATATAAAATGTATATATATCCCCTACATCTCTCAAACTACGTACGTCTCCCGTCGTTCATTTGTTTGGGCGGAAAAAATCATGGTACAATATAAGTGGAATAGGGCAGTATCTAAAACAGATTAATCCCATAATACAAATGTTGTTAAGGTCATCTCCTTTCAATAAAATCATCTCATTTGATTGACAGCATAAAATATCAGAAACCAAATCTACCATATCACACTATTGTCTCTATCATGATGTATTTCTGTGATGGTGTCTAGTTTAGTCCAGACCAGCGGTACTCAACCTTTTTTTCTTCGGGCCACATACACATATTTGCTAAGTTACGCGTGCCGCAACATTATACTGATATGACGAAAAAAATTCATATATGGAAAAACAGTATTGGTTGAACCCGTTTGATTCAAGATTAGGGTGCCGCCACTTGATTTATCAACAAATATATTTTTTAATTACAGCAGAATAATAATAATACTTATCGCTTATCAGCATACCAGTCAATACCAGCTCAAATATTAACAACGGTTTATTTTCCTATACGAAATTCATTTTCATCTTATCCGTAGATATACTCTAAATACAATAATGAAAAAAATCTCTAAACTAACGTATATCCAAACATTTATTTTTATTTAGTGTCTTAACAAGAAAAATAGATTAATAAGTGCAAACGAAAACCACCACATACATAACGAAATAACGAGGTACGAAATTATAAAAGTAAAAAATGTCCAGATTTGCACAGGGATGGGCAACCGTAAAGACACAATGCATTAAAAATACAAATAAAAAACAATACCAATTTGTACAATCAAAAATTTGGATATACTCAAAATATTGTGTGAGTCATTTGAATGATTAAAAAATTAGGAATAATATTTATCGATTTCAAAAAAGCATTCGACACACTGGAACACGATATTTTATTGACAGTAATGAATTAATGTGGAATACGAGGACCACTAAAAAATGGTTAAAAAAATACATGACAAACACAAAACGTACACTGTGTGGTTGAAACTATCTATGGTTGAAATAATAAATTCGTTATTAAACCATAGAAATCACCGGTTTTAAAATGACGAATTAAATTAAAATGAGAAGTGTGTATTTTTGTTCACGAGTATTTAAAGATATTAAATACTCGCCAGATTTTTTTAATCTCATTCCTGATAATAAATCCGATGCCAGATTCTTTTAATCTCATTCCTGATAATAAACGTGTTTCGGGCCGCAGGTTGAGTATGGCTGGTCTAGACAGTATTGAGTGAGTGAAGATCTCTCTCGTCCTGTATTGTCATAAACAGGTACAGGGACTTGACACGTAAACTATATAATTTTTGCTTGCACTCCAGTATAATTAACGTTATAAAGATACAGCTAGAGATACCATTCTATATTTGGTATTTATAATATAACTATCGAATACCATCGTGGGCTTAATTCAAATTAAGATTAAAAATATTCCTAAATATTGTTTGATTTTACCCTTTATTTCAAGCTATGATACTCTTCTCTAAGGGCAAATTTTATTCTTTAACGTGTATTTATTTGCAGTCTTACTTCCCGCAGTAGCCCGACACGACGTGCTCATTTGCATTTCGATTTTTTTTACAATTTTTATGATATCGTGCGAGGGTTCCGGGTTCGATTTCCGGTGAGGTCACAATTTAATCTGTGTGATTTACTCAAGCCTGGGTGTTTTGTGATGTATTTCGCTTCTGTAATTGGGCCTCCTGGCCTGTTGAAGTGTAAAAAAAAATTGTGTGTAAAAGACTTTATCCATCTCGCCATACTCGCAAAGAAATATGTAGGTATGGGGAATTTTCAAGGTTTTTTCATAATATTAATTAGAAGTTTAAAAAAACCAAATGATTAAAAAACAAGTAAAAAAATAATAAAATTAATAGAAGTGTATAGATGCTTTTGACGGAAAACATCTTTTTTTTCATCAGTTTGCTTTCAATGAGAGCATCCGTGATCTCAACCTAGCAAACTCCACAACGTTGTGATGCAAGATATAAATATAGCTAGACTTATCTTAATATGTTAGCCAGATATCAATCATCAACCAACCAATCAAATATCAATTTGAATTAAACTAATAAATATTGAATATAATAAGAAGATACCAGATGCATCAATAATAATCATCGATGGGGAAGCAATTAAAGAAGAAAAAAATATAGACTACTTGTTGGTAATTGTAGGCCATACACATAAATTTTAGTGGAACACAGAATATATAACAAAAACAGCAAGAATAATATAAATTCTTGTACTACCTTCTTAACTCCTGTGTGTCGGTGATGTAACGTAGGTCTACCTGTCATACAAAATATGAAATATCTTCCTTATTTACGAAAACTAAAACTTCACATTTTTTGTAATCATCGAATAGACATTTTCACACCAAAATTACTAAATTAAACTCTTAGGAATGTACGGATTTTTTAATTTAAAAATATTTATTCATTACTCTCGTATTTTCGCCAAGTGTGTAAGAGAGAGCAGTATATTGTGCATCGCAGTTAAATCGAGCAAGAAAGAGCTCGACAATACCATATATTTCATGTAGGACAGAGATGGCGGTTGCTTGGGTTTCGGCGAAACCAAAAACAATATAGAAAGATTACGATAGAGTCGGGTAACACATGCTAGACAAAGACGGAGTGCATGCGACTGAAGCGAGCAGGCGACCGCGTCGTTGTGTTCAGTTGCTATTGAAACGTCGGCGGAAGCGCGCGCAGTTCGATTTGCCATGATTTTATAATAATTTACTAAAATAATGCAAATATGTATATTTACCTTACATAATTATATAAAGGGACCTTTAAAAAGTCTTATCTGTATTGTATATATGTATATTTTATCGCATATTAAAAACTATGCCGATTTTTAATCAGGTAACGCTGTGTTACTCCACCGTCCCCAAAGTTTTTTTTAGCGCAGACTTTTAAGAGTTAAAAAAAAATAATAATAATAAACCGCGCAACGTTTCGGTATCGTATTACTACGTTGTATTTTTTTCTAATACTATAATATTCCTGGATTAAGAATATGATACTTAATCCAGGAATACATGTCTATGAAAACTACATCTCAGGTGAAATTTTTGAACAGCACCTTGATTAGATCATTCCGTGAATACACAAATTAACAAAACATTACATGCTTTAAGTATTCGTAGACAGCTTCCATGATGTAGCGCATATACTCATTATGCATTTGTGGTGTCACATGTAGACTACTGTAAAATGATTAATGTTGGTCTGCTGCTGTGTCAGGTGGATAGATACCAATGTATTCTAAATGCAATAGCATGGATTACATATCGCATCCCTAGTCTTAGATTATGACATGTGAAAAATGGCGGCCTGAGATAATTTTTAATTAATTTATTTATTTATATTAAAGGAAACACATTATTTGTTATGTATTATGAAACAATGTTTATTTATCAATTAGAAAAGTCATAAATAAATGACGCCGTTGGCAACGGAATTCTGTTTTATAATGACGTCATTTATTGACACATTTCATACTCTGTAATTTTTATTTTTAAATATAATTTAAGTGAGTAAAGCCTCAAAATACGGGAATAAATAGAATTTACTGTTTAAAATCATATTTTTATATAAATAAAAAGCCTTTAAAAATCAACAAAAAACGTTAAAATTTCTTACAAATTTAAAACATCATAACTTTATTAATATTGAATATTACTTGATTTCCTCAGTAAAAGTTCTAGATAATGAAGTATACTTTATACATATAAAAACATATTTTGCGTAAACATACATATTCATAAAAAATTAATGCCGCCTAGGACACTAAAAACGATTTTTTGGCCGCGGCCTGTCGATTAAGGCTTATGTTTTATTAATTATTATAAATAATGTCTAGTTTATTACTTTTGTATAATAAGAAAGGTTTTATCTAAGTTAGTGCCTTAAAAAATTGCAGTCTAGAGTATAAATTCTGAAATAAGTGCTATACCTAATAAGTAATATGCCATTACAATGAATTTCCAGCCGCAATAACATTAAATAACAAAGGAGCCTTGCAAAAAAATAATTCTTTTTTCAAACACTGTCTTGGCATTTATTATATTATTATATATTGAGGAAGCAGACATAAGAGTCAGAATAAAATATAATTAGTTGCAGTAAACTGTTCAATTATTCTTATTCTACAGCATTATTTATATTTTAAATGTGATATTTTATAAAGTAAAATATGAGAAGGAAAATATATTTTGAATATTTTTTTTTGAAATATTATACTCGTCAAATTTTGAGATTACTCATCATGTATTTACATTATTATTATACCTCCTCATAACATATAAGAGATATATACGAGTGTTTATAAGTGAGCATTGAAAATAATAATTTTACCAAAATCCAAGGATTATTTTTTGAGTCTAATTAACGACTATTAAATTAATTTTGAGTCTGACTTGTAATCAAATATTTTTGCATGATAGATTTTAATTTTTTTGTTGTTAATATATACATGACCATAATGTTTCCAAAATTTCTGCAAAAAAAAACTGAAATGAAATTTATTGATTGTCAAAGTCTAAGCTAGGGGCACGATATGACAAATCTAAATTCTAGCAAAATATAAATTTACTTGAACTTATTGAATTGAGAACTGAGAAAGTAAAATTAAAACTGTATTATACAAAGTAAAACACATAAAATCGTAGATGTAAATCTCTCAGGCCTCTTCTAATTTTACAGCAGAAGGAGTTGTCGATCAGCCATTGCAGAAACTTGAATTCACTGAACAGACTTTTGATTCAGCAGGTCCAAAAAATTAATAAGTGCAGCAATAACGTTCCAAAAAAGATACCAAAAACATGGTTTTTCGAGAATTTCTATATCTACGTAATGTAATATGAAAACGTTTTATTTTTTAAATACATGAATGAGACTTAAATGTGATTCTATGAATATATAGAATTCTAATTTTTTTCAATTTTTTTTTTCGATTTACAGATACAATAAGAACTTCAAGCGGATGTTGTGTAAAACATACATAAATATGACAAGAAAATAATAAAACGAACGGCCAAAAAGTAAAGTTCTTCCATTGCTTTAGTTTTCATTTTTTCATGAAATTAACTGGGAACACTCAATCTCATTACATGCTAAGTTTCTGACCTAAATATTATGCAAATAAAAATATTATTCAAGATATATTATAGACTAGCTGTGCCCGCAGCTTCGCCCGCGTGGAATTCATTTGAAAAATCAATAATCTTTTGCTTATCCGATTAATGTTTTGTGAAAGGTATTTTTTATCTATATAACATTTTCTTGCCTATAAGCATTTATTTTGATAAGAATTCAACATTACCTACTTAAATTCCCCGACAGATTAAAATTAATTTTTAATATATTTTTTTATTGAAAGAAAGCCTTTTAATCAAGCAGGTATTTACACCGTGAGTCAACGAGAAGCTTTTCGACAAACCATGAGTTAGAATTTGAACTTAGATTTTATTAAAACTTAGATTTTATTAAAAAATAGATTTTCTAGATTTTGTACCCATTCTACGAAACGTGATGGTATAAAGCCGTCCGCTAAAGGAGCATAGTTCAAGCTCTAAAATGGTAACATTTGGCTGGTAGGAAAGTGATACATAAAGAAAACTAACCCATAAAAACTAATTTTTATTATACTCTCTTTCTCATTTTCTAGTTAAAACAGGTTAAGCTCTTACTCTACGCGTTGAGCTCGAGTCGGGCAACGTTACAAAATTAATTAATAAAAAATTTCTAAAAATCCAAAATTATACTAAAATTATTAATTTTTTTAAATCATTTTTATCGTCGCCACAAGTCTGCCTGAAAAATTTCAGCTCGACAGGATCACGAGAAAAGGGTTAAAAATCGATCCAAAGTTTTTTCGTCAAGCAGACGCTACAAGTAAAAGAAAGGGAGTAATGAACAAATAATATGTTCTAAATATCTGAAGCAAGGCCAATTTTGTAAATTGTTTCAAAAACCTAAATCAAAAATTATAATTTTTAAGATCCAACAAAGAATCTGTGGGCGATTTTTTATGATAATATTAGACAGTTAAAATGATTTTTTTCCCTAGATAAGTATAGTGATGTTGCGCAAATGATATAATTTAATTTTGCGGTACAAATATGAGTGTTTGTCGTGTGCAATTTTCAGTTATGAAACTACGCTTGTGTATTTAATTATTTGTACTTTTATTTCTCTAAACTAAATCTATTAATTTTAAGAAATATATATATATTTTATTTATTTTATTTATTAGAGACACTAACAGGATAATAGGTACAAGATACTCTGATAATAAACATTATAGTGAAGGCTATGCCCATTATCCCAATTACAAGTGCCTTCGGCACGCTCTAGTAACATGTATTTTTGCAATTAATTATATTTTACATGTACATTTATATGTATTGTATATTTTGTGTTTGAATGTAGTGCGATTAGTATTTAATGAATGATTGATTTAATGAATGAAAGATTAAAGAATATACGTTTTTATTTTGAAGATGCAATTTCAGAAATAAGTCCTGTCTTTCAAAAAGTCTTCAAAATTGACACTTTAATTTTTGTAAATATAATGAACAATTCATCTTATTTTAATTATTAGACGTTTTACTATCATTTTAATATTGGTAAGTAATCGTTTTTTTAATTTTATTTTATTTTATGTGAAGTAGAAGTAGGAGTGTGGT